>JABXWE010003078.1:0-48887 GCA_014611495.1 Limonius californicus | reverse complement strand
GAATATATGATATGTACAAGGAGAGATACAACAAACGTAAAAGACATAAGAATAGGAAACCATTGCTTTAAAAAAGTAGACTACTTCAAATACCTGGGGGTCATTGTCAGTGCAAAAAATAACAGAAGTGCTGAAATTATAGAACGTATTCAAGCGGGAAACCGGGCATATTGGAAATTTCAAAAACTACTTAAAAATAAAAACCTTAGCAAAAAAAACAAGGCTCAAAATCTATAAAGCAGCAATAGGGCCAGTAATAATATACGCTGCAGAAACGATGTGTTTGACAAATAGAGACCAAGAAAAATTGAGAGTGTTAGAAAGGAAAATATTAAGAAAAATCTTGGGACCAAAGAAAGAGCTCGGGGAATACAGACCACTGATGAACCACGAGATAAGGCAACTAGTGAAAGAAGAAGACATAGTATAGTTCATAAAGGCACAGAGACTAAAATGGTTTGGGCACATCCAAAGAAGGGAAGCACACGAAATAATAAGGAAGGTAATGGACTGGAGACCGATGGAGGGAGGAAGGCCAAAAACTCGATGGGAGGATCAACTGTATGAAGACATTAGACATTTAAGAATCAACAACTGGAGGGAAGCAATCAGGAACAAACAGAAATGGAACTCGGTCATAAACAAGGCAAAACAATACATGTAATTGGGGGAAAGAAGAGAAAGCAAACCCGAATATGTGGAGTAATTCACCACAATAAATGAATTAGAAGAGCTTCAGAAAAGAAGCGACCTTTATTCCGACCCGGAATGTATGGTCAATATATATAATATACGTATATGCAGTCTTCTTCAGCAACTTTTCACATAATTGCAAGCTATTTCGCAGTTATACCAAATTTTTAGTCGGACATACGGAATCTGGAATAGCTTGAATCTTTCTCCGGCTACACCAATGACTGATACCATTTGCGAAATCTTATTTATTAATAATGCTTTAATGGAGTTACAGGGGATTATTCCATTACACTACTCTAGTCGCCACAAACTGCATCTTCATTAGCGCGGAAGCAACCCCATAGTTCCCCCGCATCTCAAGATTCTCTCGTAAGGGCCATTTATTTGGAAAGTGCTCCAACACATCGGCCCATTTAGACTCTCGTGGCTGCATGTCACGATTAAATATAAAGGTGGTACTTGGCGAATCAGGTTCTAAACTTATTTTAAAAATTGACTGAATCTAAACAAATTGCTAAATAATTAGTATCACTGGAGCATTCAGAAGTATTCCAACAGCAGCACTACAAGCTCTCTTGCAACTTCCTCCTGTAGATATAATAATCAAGGCCGAGACACTCATGTGAACGTCTCATTTAAACTGCACGGGTAATTGGAGAAGCACCCAAAACACATGGTGAGACACACAAAATGATAAATGTAGTGTCTGGCCCAAAATTAAAAATGGAAACGGACTACATGTTAACATAATACTCTCTTCACAAACCCTTCGAAATACGGATAAACCGTGAAGAATGGGATCAATGGGAACCACCAGACTTGCATAAAAGCCTAGTATGGTATACAGGCGGTTCATGCACGAGCAACGTAACCGGAGCTGGTGTATTCGGCAGTACAGCAAGATATAGTACCTCCATATATCTGGGTGGGTCAAAGTGCCACAATATTTCTAGCTGAAACATATGAAATTTTAGCACAGTAGAAGAAAACATAAGAAGGGGCTGTAAGAACAAAACCATCCCTATTATCTTTGACAGTCAGGCAGCTTTGAGAGCACTGAATTCAAACCAGATTAAGTCAAAACTTGTTTGGAACTGCGCTCGTAGTCTCCTAACGCTGGCAAACTCTAACAAGGTAAAACTTGTGTGGGTGCCAGGCCACAGAGGCATAGAAGGAAATGAAAGCGCAGATAAACTAGCAAAACTAGGATCTGAAACACCGTTCACAAGATTTAAATCTCTTGTCGGTCTAACTAAGCGGACAGTGAGAGGAGCAATTAAAGAATGGATCGTAAATAAACATTCGGAACCCTGGAGATTCTCACCTCGACAAAGACAAAACAAAGATATGATGGGCAACCACCCCCATAAGCTTACCAAAACAGTGCTATAACTCAGTAGGACTCAAACTGGAGTAGTGACAGGATTCTTAACGGGACACTGGTACTTCAGACAACACCTCTACAACATAGGGATTTTTAACGAAGATCCTACATGCAGGCTGTTTGGCGAGGAAGAGGAAACAGCCTCCTACACAATATTCCAATGCGAAGCCTTAGCTCGCAGAAGATATCAAATTGAAGGCACCAATCCCAACGAGATACAACCGCAAGTCAGTCTGGTCAAGGAACTCCTAGACCTGATAAACGGGACGGATCTACATGACAGCGACTAACGACAGAAAGGGATGCACAATAGGCCCAAGGGTCCACAGTGTGAAACCCTCCCCGTACAATCAATCAAATAATAAACAAATTAACGCCCAAAATAACATTTGACACAAATCCATTTTAAGTGTAAAATGAGGCATTTAAGGGTTTCTGGGAAGATGGTATCGGCGCAAATATGCTAACTCGGTATGTGATTTCAGGTAAATGTACTTTTGTTTTGTTTTAGGCAAAAAAATATATTTTAGGTGAACGATTTATTAAAAATGCAGCATTGCAGAGAACAACGTTCCAAGCAATGATTAACACTAAAAGTTTTAATTATTATGAGAAAACTATACTGCATACATTACCGTTGAAATGCGGTGTATAGGATACCGAAACACTTTACCTATATTAATAATTATTAAAACTTAAACGCTATTGTCCATGCGTACATTTCAATTAAAAATGGATTTTTGTTCTAGGTATCTAACAGAAATGTCTCCTCGAGGTGTATTTGGGTCGTTGTGTATCTTATTGTTACTTAATTTGGAAAAAATTACTTGCAACCAAAATGGCTGGAGCCACAGTGGAAAAACCTGCAAATACGGCACTTGCTGCTACCTATACACATTAGAATGTGCAAATATTACAACCGAAACTTTTACACAATGTCCCACAGGTAGATATAGGGACTATTGCCGCAGTGAAGATTGCTATACTATCCAGATTATCAACAGCCGAATCTTTTCAGTAAATGACACAATGCTTCCCTGTCGATCATACGAGCTCGCATTAACAAAGAATCACATTCACATCATAGCCAAAAATAGTTTTCGTGGTTCTTTAATGATGACAAAAATAAATCTTGAGCATAATGAAATTACAACTATAGATTTTCTGGACAACCTCATCAACCTACAAGATTTAAACTTGGCGTACAATAAATTAGAGTATATCAACAAGGACGCGTTCGATTACCTGGGAAGTCTAGAAAGACTTTATTTGAATAATAATAATTTGAGTTCTATAGAAGAAGGCGCTTTTCGCAACTTAAGCAATTTGCGGAATTTGCAACTGAACAATAATAAAATGCAGATTCTAGCACCGAATATGTTTGCGGAATTAAGCAACCTTGCTGTATTAAACCTAGCTTTCAATAAATTGGATCATATTAACAAGGCAATATTTGATGACCTGCGAAGCCTAGAAGAACTTTATTTGAATGATAACACTTTGAGTTCTATAGAAGACGGAGTTTTCCACAATTTGGGAAATTTACAACATTTGCAACTAAATAATAATGAACTGCAAGTTACAGCATCGAATATGTTTGCGGAATTAAGCAACCTTGCTGTATTAAACTTAGCTTTCAATAAATTGGATCATATAGAAGAAACGATATTTAAAAGCTTAGAAAATCTAGATGAACTATATTTAAATAACAATTTTCTAGTTTCAATCAAGGACGGAACGTTTCGACCTTTAACGAAATTACATTATTTGCATCTGGATAACAATAAATTACATGTGGGATTAGAAATCGTGATTAAAGGATTGAAAACTTTTAATTATGTGAGGGAGTTAGTAATACTCAGCTTATGTTTAAATGATTTAGAAATTATACAAGAAAACTTATTTTTTTATCTGAACAACCTGGAATCGCTTGATTTAGCAAACAATAGGATTTCTTATCTTTATCCTGAATCATTTGCTGGTTTAACTAATCTACAGCAATTAAGACTAAACAACAATCAGATAAAAAACGTGCCTCTTGGAACTTTTAAAAATTTTCCTCAATTGGAAAGTTTACAACTTGCAAGCAATTTTCTCTCACAGTTTAAAATTGGTAGCTTTTCCAATTTGTGGCAAGTCAAGTATTTAAATTTGTCACATAATAATTTTTCTGCATTGAATGAAACTGTTTTATATCCATTAAGAAACTTGCAATTGCTGGATCTAAATAACAATAACTTTACATATATAAATTATACGTCCTTACTAGTACATCTTCCAAATTTGCACTTTATAAGCATTAACGATAACAACTGGTCTTGCCAACTGCTGACCCATATGCTTAAAACCTTCAGAGAACGGGGAGTAGATTATTTGTTTAACGCAACAACACGTTACACAGAAGAAAACGTCGATGGAATTTATTGTACTGAAAATTTAAGAGACAACAAAATTAATCTTTCTAAGTACAACAGTGATCCGACATTCAACAAACCTAATTCCATCCATTTCCTCAACTTATTTCCTGTACAAATTCAACCGTCCTCGAATGAATCAACTATTTTATTAAATGATTTAAAAAATAGTATAGATGCGTTGTCCCTTAACTCTGAAACCAGCAAGTCTAATACACTTCTAGTTCTATTACTTTTAACAAGTATGATATCATGCTTATTCATCGTATTTATTGTATATAAGAAATATATACAAAATGTGTCCCACAACGTTGATTCCCGTTCCGAAATAGAATTACTAAATGCTCCTACGTAGATATATGGTCGCGGACAAAATGGTGTCACCGTTTGGATAATTTGCGGCAAATCATACGTTGTTTCTTAGTATATACGAGGGCAGCCTTCTAAGTTTTTACATAAACTAGGAAAGCAGGTTTTTTTGGAACAAAAGGTTTTATTGATTATCAAAATATTCGTCTTTAAGATTTTTACACTTTTCCATGCGTTCAAACCAATTCTCGAAATATTTTTTTAACTCTGAAGTTGGTATCTTAAATACATAGTTTTTGAAGGCTTCAACAGTTTCTTGAGGTGATGAAAATCACTGTCCACGCTATGTTTATTTGACATTGGGAACACAAAGAAGTCGTTAGGCGATAAATCAGGTGAATACGGGCAATGACACATTAATTCGATGTTTTTCTCCTTCAAATAATCAATTTTTTGATGTGCTTTGTGAGAGCTGGCATTGTCATGATGTAGAATGATGCGACGTTTTCGGTTGCTTTTCCTGATTTCGATTACTTCTTCTTCTTCTTCTTCTTTTTCTTCTTCTTCTTCCTCTTCTTCTTCTTCTTTGTGTTAAGTTATTAGCTTGTTACATCCAGATTGTATCGTGCCTTTGTTTGATTCATGTTATTCCCTCACTCCA
The DNA here is from genome assembly GCA_014611495.1 of Limonius californicus. Taxonomy (NCBI): domain Eukaryota; kingdom Metazoa; phylum Arthropoda; class Insecta; order Coleoptera; family Elateridae; genus Limonius; species Limonius californicus. The sequence goes on along the minus strand of JABXWE010003078.1, from coordinate 43,423 downwards.
TCTCTTGTTGGGACATCCTATGCTCCTTCTTCCTTGTGGTCTGTTGTCCCTTGCAATTCTAACTAATCTTGTTTCGTCCATCCTGGATATGTGCTTATTCCATTTTCTTTTTCTTCCATTTATCCACTTTGTTATGTGTGGTACTTGACATGATTCGCGGATGGCAAACAAATTGTAATATACCATTCAGCGTTAACTGTTCTTCAATTCTCTAAAGGAACGGTTGCGACATGTCCAGTACAACCGAAGAAACAAGCGATCATTTTCTTGGAAGTGCTTCGTGAAGGAACAATTTTTGTGCGATTCGGTTGATCTTGGAACACCCAAACAGTGGATTGTTGCTTCTATACGGATTTTGCAGTTCCTCGGTCGAATTTTTTTAACATTTCCTTACAACAATTAATAAGCCAAAGAAACAGGCAGACCTCGAAACCAAATACAGGCCACTGTGCATTTTAAATACCATGGGTAAGCTGTTAGAAAGATTAATAGAAGGCAGGCTTAGGAGTATGGTGTAGGAGAAGAGTGGACTCTCCCAAACCAGTGCAGCAATCCAAGCAGCAAAGCGGGTAGCAGAGATAGCAGAGAAGGCGAAAGAGGGCTACCACCGATACAAGAAACTATGCGTAATGGTGGCATTCAACGTCAGGAATGCATTTAACGCTGTTTCCTGGAATAGGCACAGAATTATAAACGCTCTATAAAAGATGCATATGACGGAGTACATGCTGATAATAATCCGAGATTATTTCGAGGACAGAACGTTGGTAGTCGGGGGAAAAGAATTGAAGGTGAGTAGTCGAGTGCCGCAGGGGTCAGTGTTGGGGCCGTTGCTGTGGAATGTGTTCTACGATATTAAAAAATACAAATGCCGCCGGGCGCGGAGCTAATAGGGTTCGCGGACGACCTCGCTACTACTAGTTAACAACAGACACCAGAGAAACCTGAAGGAAGCGGAAAACAAGGCCATTGGTGGTGGAATAGAGGATTGGATACGACAGAACGAGCGACAACCGGCGCCAGAAAAAACAGAAGTGGTGGTGTTAGTGGGGTATAGAAAAGTGAGAGACAGAAATTATAGATTGCCCGAGCATGTTAGAAAACGGTGGAGAAAGTCGCAAAATCAATAACGGAGCTGAATAAAATTATGCCAAGTGTAGATGGACCCAGTAGGGAAAAGTGGAAAGTGCTAGTGAGTGTCGCGCACTCAATAATGTTATATGGAGCCCCCGTATGGGAGCCGGTGTTAAAGTTTCGCATGTATAGGGCGTTACTAGAGAGAAGCCAACGTATAGTAGTGATAAGAATGGTAGCAGCATATAGGAGTTCCCCCAATAACAATTCTAGTCCAAGAAAGAGCAAAGAACTATGAAATAAACGGGCAGCAAAGAGCAAAGACAAGCCAACCGACATTCGAGACGTGACAAGAAAGGTGGGAAAACGCACAACAGGGATATGGACCAAAAGATCATAAAACACCTCCACAACAAAAGGGGTAACATGGACGGACCACTACGTCACGCAGTTCCTGTCGGAGTACGGGTCATTTAATGCGTACCTAGCACCAGTAGGAAAGACAGATGCGTAGGTGAAGCCGATACTTGAGAACATCTACTAAAGTGCCGAAGATGGGCACAACAACACCACGATCTAGAAAAAAAGGTTACGAGGAAGAATAACCCCATATAACTTCGAAGGCCACGTAGAATCGGGAAAGTGGAACGAATAGATATCCCAGATCATGCGGGTAAAAGTAGAAGAAGAAAGTAGAGTGCAAAGAAAAGAGGTATCAGAAGAAGACCGAGACACAGTAGAAATCAAGAAGACAATTAGAGACGCCTAAGGGAGTTGATTAAGCCGAGTAACGAGAAGAGAAGAGAAAAAGTAAGAGAAGACAAGGCCACCCGACGTGACGGAATTGCTCTAGCAAATACCATGGCGGGGCAGCAGACTGGCCGGGAAGAAAATAGGAGGGGTTTTAGTGGGTAGGGCCCTCTAGATGAGGGAAGATTTCCACACTCCAGCGCAGAATGCGGGAAGCCAACAAATGGTACCCTACTCAAAAGAAAAAAAAAATTAACACGAGCCTATTTTTGAGCTTCGGTCAAATTATGCGGAATCCATCGGGAACAAATCTTTTTCACAGCTAAATGCATGCATGCAAAGTCGAATGTACTGCAGTCTTCCATATGCCTAAGGATGCCTGTGTCTCACTGTATGTCACATGTCGATCTTCTTCAATCATTTTGCGCACAGCATCGATGTTTTTTTGGAATAACAACCGATTTTGGTCGATCTTCACGAAATTCATCACTGAGGGACGCAGGACCAAAACGAAATTCTTCAAACCAATAGTAAACAGTCTTTCCTGATGGTGCTTCATTACCAATAGTTGACCGAAGCTAGTCTATGAGTTGTTGTTGAGTTAGGGCTTTACTAGAATCGTAAAAATCGTCCAACGAAAACCTTCACGTGAAATTTCCATTTTTTCACAATATTTCTTTTTCAAACGTTAACTGTAAACAAACTACTATGTCAATTTCTAAGCTGCTACTGTTTTCACAATAACAAACGTCAAATTTTACGAAAATAGCAATAATACAACTCAATAGCGCCACCTAGTGGCCGTTTGAACAAACGTAAATGAGTGCCCTCGTAATTGCTTTGCAAAATAAATCACATAACTAAATAACTACGCCTTTGATATATATTTTTGTATTGATTAAAAGATGTTTGTTTTGCACTAATGATTATCACATATTTATTTATATATAACTCTCGTGTGAAGTGCGACAAAATTGTGTGACCACCTATAAAAGACTATGTATAAAAAATCGCGGGCGGCAATGTGAATTTGCTTTTTTTGCATTGCAATAGTTTACGTTTAATAAACAAAACAATTGTAAATTAGATTAAAATAAAGTAAAATAAATTAAAGATTGTTTAGATTTGTCAACAGGTGAAGTCTTTAGAATATACAATCGAACTAAAAATCCATTGGTAAATAAACAAACTGGGCGCAAAAAAGTTACAAGTCGAAGGTAATAATGTAAACCAGGGTGAGATGGTGAATAAAAGTTAGATTGCTTCTAGTTCTTTTTACAAATTTAAACGAACCTAATAACTATGTTATTCTATTACAAACAAGCGTAAAAATAAAATGATAACTCTAAACCTTAAACAAAACGGTACAAAAAACTAAAAAAGAAAAATATTTTTGATTTACATCAAAGCACCATCTCACCTATAGCAATATGACTACTATATGGGTCAGATGACGATATACGAAATAAGTGCCATTTTTATAAAAAGACTATCAAAACAACTTTTTCCATTGAGGTTTTCCGCAAAGGTCACATAAATTTACATACTTCCTACAATCCTCGTGCAACCAGCGGTTACAGATGAGACGCTGAAGCCAATCAACCGTCTTTTTCGTGGATTTACCTATATTCCTCGTCGCAGCCTACACAACATTCTTCATCTTCATTGTCACAATCTTCATCCCGCATCTCAAGTTCTGAAGACGATTCAGATGACGTATCAGACACAACTCTCTTCTTCACCTTACATTTTGCGCTTTTCTGTTTATTCTTGTTATCTTCTACTCGCAGTAGCTTTTTCGCGAGTTTCTTCGGCTTTTGTGGTGACTTTATCTTCAAACTTAAAATGTTGCTTTCCGTGTTTAGAATAGTTGCCAAATTTCTTGAATGTTTACGGACTTTATCAATTTCCGATGACATGACTCGTACTGGAGAAAGTTGATCCAGCATTTTTCCGCGGGTGATATCTTTATTACACAAATATTGGTTGAAGATAACTTATTAAAACGGAATCTTCGGAATAAGCGGGCTCAGAAGAGCTTCTACAAGTTTAATTTTTTGAACAACCTGGTTGAGAAGAGGCATTTGTTGATGAATTGGCGGATAATTGTTGGTCAAGGGGTTGCAGATTTTCGGATTCAGGTGCAATTACAGTTAAGTAAGCGTAATCTGGAATGGCATTAGGATTAAAAGGGAAAATGCCTGTTGCACGAAAACCCACCATCGCGGTATTTGGTTTAACAGCTTTCATCCAAGCTTCAGTCTAGCGATTTTCCTAGTATGGTTCATTTTCATGTAACAGCTACAAGCATTGTAATAAAACGGTTTTAGTGCTTTAAATAACGCCCTGTCCAGCAGTTGTAAGTAGTGGATCATATGACTACGTAAACATAAAAAATTATGTTATGTTCCTCCACAAATTCTAGTACCTCCACTGAGCCCATACAATATCAGTACCACAGTTCCTTGGGATTTCTTTGGTCGAAAAGGATTCTTAACCCATATATAAAATGTCGCATATCACATATGTGGAACACGCAAGCTGGGGGAAGAGATGTGCCTCCACCGTTGCAACAAGCAATAACAGAGATAGTTTCGCCTTTTTCTTCTGATGTGACGGCTGAAACACTTGTGGACCCCTTTACGGCGACTACATACTCGGGTTTATTGTTTAAATGTAGTCCCGATTCGTCAACGTTAAAGATGTTAGCTGGTTTATCAACCAGATCATTTGTAATCAAATTATTTTGCAGCAAACTGAGATATTTCATTACATTTTCTCGATTCACATTTCGGGCACGAGCTTGTGAGATGCCCTCGGATTTTCGGATGCTCAGTGTGACGTTTTTAACAGACAACCTTTGCAAATTTGTGGCTTAGGGGTTGACCAAGAAACTTTAAACATTTTAGAAGTCGCATATAGACTGCACCCCCCTTCTGGGACAACTTTTGCAGCATTTTGTAATTGTTCCTCTGTCCAATCGCCTCTAGTAGACCCCTTCTTCCTTTTATAAAACGTTGGCACAGTTCCCTACAATGGAAAAAACCATTATTGTTCTTTGTTAGTGCTTTACGTTATCTGTGAATATTCACCAACTCTACCATAGTCCCGTTCACCAACTATTCCATTTATACGGGAGAGATGGTGACTGCTATTAAAAAAAACGCACGGAACTTTCTACACCCAATAAACACACTCTGGTCTAAAACATCTCTGTTGTATAACTCAGGCTATTTAGTGACTACTAGCAAAAATTACATCATTCACCGTCTGACCACCTCTCCCGGGTTTACCCTAATAATTAATAAATTCAATTTTAAATACTTTGCTGTAATGGAAATGTGATTTTTTGAGCGTTAACGCAAACCGTATCTCTCAGTTCAGCATTGAAGAATTCGTTATGTCGCGGCATTTTCGTAAACACAAAACAAAAATTGAAAATAAAATTTCTATGACACCAAAGTATTTAATTGACTTAGCATTGTTTTTTTTCTGCAGTAACGAGCACTACCCATTGTTTTTGCGATCATGGCTACCTGATAATTGCACCTCCTAACGGCAACTCAAAACTTGCTCAAGCATTTTAAGGCAAACGGTTGCCTTTACGCGTTTGAACTAAGAGCACCTTATTTATGTACTTTTTAATTCTCTTTCAGAAAATAAAAGAAAACGGCAAAATTTTCACTAATAACAAAGTTAGAGCCAATATAAAATTTGAGTGGTAGGTTAAGTGCTCCTTAAAGTTAAGTCTGGTTTATGAAAATGCTGCTGCCACTTTACTACATAATGCTTAGTATGTGTACCAAATTTGAAAGAAATATCTTTAGATTTGTGGAAATTACAATAAAAAGAAAAAATAAAAAATTGAACTTTAAGGCCCTCTAACTTATTAAGGAAGGACTTTCGGCCTAAGGTATATTAGGTTTAATCGCTTTATTTTAACCTAAAGAATCTATGACTAAACGCTGGCCCATTGTTTCTGAGACACCCTGTATAATTGGATTTAATATAAAATTAAAATAATTGTATAAAAACACATTCCTGGGTGATAACATGAAGTGGTCACACCATTTGGGCCGCAACTGTATATCACTTGAATTACTGATATTCTTATTGTATGTATTGTATTGTAACATTTATATACCTCAATATATCTACGATGTGAAAGTTTTTTTTTTTAATTTTTTTATCCTGGGTAAACAAACAGTGGATGCGATCAGAACTCACCGGTGGGCGACGACAGGTGGGTAACATGCAACAGATAATAAAACACAGACTTACGTATCTGTTAATAAATATCTGCCACGTGTTTCTTCTCTACGCTAAGGTACGTACAACACATACAGTGGTGTGAAAAAGATCTCCCAGGAAAATAACTATTTGTTGAAGTTTAGCTACATTTTTGGCATAGTTTTCAAAACTTACGTTTAAATATTTGATATTAATGACTATGTCAACAACTTATTTCTTAATTAGGTAGTTACAACTCTAGAGAAAGCAATTAAGGTAAGTTATTTTCTGAAATTGATAATCTGGTATTCGCGCATCCTGGGACGGACCGGGGTGGTTGTCTTGACGACGTTTCGGCAAAATTAAATTTGCCATCTTCAGGTCTTGTCGGATAACTTTCTGCTGGTGCTTCTTGTAATACGACTATTGATGTTCGTTTCTGCTGGGGCTATATATGTATACTTCTCCACCGTTCCGTGTGGTTGCGCTTTGTTGATTTCGGGCTCGGTGTGATGGGTCCGGCGGTGGCTAGAACGTTCTGATTTTGTTGAGGTGATTTTGTGTTTGCTTGTTGGTTTGTTTTTTGGCGGGAACCGGTTTCCAAGCGGCTGGTAGTCTTTGGATGTCATAACGAGAATTTAGGTTTCTTGGGTGTTTTTCGATTTCTATAGCTTCCCTTATTATTCTCGATTTCAGGTGTCCTATATTGGCCAGTACTTTGGTGTTTTCGAAAGCAATTTTGTGGGATGATGTGCTTACGTTTTGTGCCAGTGATGAAGTCTTCTCGTTCTTTCGTACGGCATTTTCGTGTTCTTCTTTCCTCAAATTTACTTGTCTGTTTGATTGACCTATGTATGTTTGATCGCAGTCCTGGCAAGGAATTTCGTAGATAGTTTGATTCTCCAGGGGTATCCTTATTTTGGGGCTTCGTATAATGGAGCTGATCTGTCTGTTGATTGTGAATGTTATTTCCACATTGTGACCTGGAGAAAAGTGTACAATACCACCTGAAAAGGACCAAACCCCGCCTCATAATAGTGAAATGGGTCTGTAAGCAGTTATGCTATATTTGGCACACCTTAACTATGAATTTTGTCTAGGTGGGGGTGGTTCCAACCCCAATGGTGATTTTTTTGACATTCAAGCCTAAAGACTTGAATTTACCATCATATTACAATTTGAGCAAATAGTAACAAATACAAACAAATGTATAAAGTAACGTGTCACACTACGCGGCCGCAAGGGACTTGGACCTTCTTTCTTATCTGACAGCAGACAGAAGAACCACTTGCAAATTTTTCCCCGCCAGAAAAAAACTCGGCAACCTCAGCCAGGATCGAACACACATACCTTGGATCTACAGCTAAGTTCGTTAGCTACTAGAACACCGAGATCGGCACCCTTGTGGTTGCCCTATTCTTGCTCATATGAGATCTTGGTCAAACGCGCACAACTTTTATGTGATTATTCCATAGAGAAACTGTTACTTTTATTGCATAAACAGTCGGAATAACTTACTTACTTATTTTTTGTTTGTTGTCGTGCTAATTAATTAATGTATGTACTTGCTACATTATTAGTAAGTGGCCGTCGTATTTATAAACCATAATAAAAAATAAATTTCAACATCTTCTACAGACATGTCGTTCAAAAGGTTTGATAACATTGCTAACTAGTATCAATGGGAAATACTAATCGACAAATATATTTTATAGCAAACCCGAAATTAAGGAATATAAACCATGATGTAATGAAGTTGTAAAATATGTGTACTAAAACATTGTGCTTATGCATGTGCTGGATCTATTACATATGTTTGAGGTGAATCGACCAGTTAAAATAATACATCGTTTGTTGACCTTTGCTTGTACAGGGTGTGTCAGAAATAGGTACAAATATATACGGTAGATTACAATATATACAAACTGGAAAAAACAATTCATTGGCAATGGAACCCTTAAGATATGAGAAAATAATAATTGAAAATTTTACCCACAATTGTTTGAGTGCCGCAGGATAATAACAAAAATTTGAGTTCACAGACATGTTATGCAAAGGAGAGTAAGGTAGAAGTGTAAAAAAATTTTTATCACTTGTCACAAACCAATACTATTAGGTAGGTCAGTAATTTCTATTCAGTTATCACAAGCCAGACAAGTTTTTACGTGTTTTCCACTTTGGATTTACTTTACAATTAGGTAATAACCTTCTACAGCTTAAATGCATTTTCTATGTATCATCAGCAGGTCTCAAACAAAATTTTATTTATTTTTTTTTTTAATAAACTTAATGATTTTAGAAAACTGAATAGTACCTACCATTGAATTCTACTTGAGCCAATCTATTACTGGTTTAAATATTTGTACCTATTTTTGAAACACCCTGTATACTTGTAGTTTATTTACGATTGTGTTATAACTTTAAGAGTTAATTATTTCTAGGTATTCGACAGCTGCTTGTTCAGGTTTATTTGCAATTATTAATGAGTAGGTTGGCTTCAAATCTGGCGGAGTGTATAAGCTTCACAGACGTTGTAAAATAAAAGACTAATTTGTGCAACCAAGGAAAGTAGAACGAATTCTTCAAAATATTGATCTTGAAATTTTTAGTAAATCTTCCTTGCATAAATGTATTTACATTGCCCGTAGTTTGGAGCCTACTTTAATCTGTAGGTCCTCTATGGCTGTACCAGTTTACACGCGGAACACCTAAAATATGTTCCTCAATCTTAATATGTTTCACAAAAATTACATACAGTACCAGTAACCTGAGTTCTTCAAAACACGGTTAATATTAAAATCCATCCTTGGTAACACGAAAATGGTGAGTATTTGGCAATACAAAAAATATCAGAAATAAATATAAAAATTTGTCAAGGTTTTGCGACAGCTCTATACGATATTTCTAATATAATGAGACTATTATCTAATATATTGCTACTAAAATATGAAAGATTTTTAAAAAGATAACGTACGTAAGCATTGCATTTTAGGTATTACAGGAGGTTATCGTATAGTAAAAGGTTCAGGAGCATTTGATATGGGTCTGTGAAAGTCCCGTTGCTTGCAACTGCTGAGGTCGTTTCCGCAAATAATAATGATCATCAACCTGCTCTATTTTTTGAGAACTTTATTAATACACATATTTATACTCAATCTTAAAAGCGTTATTTATCTTATCTATGCATTTACTTTAACAGGATAATATTAATAACGTACACTTGACATAACTATAGATGACTGTATTACTACAACTATCCCTTGAGACATGGAGGCACGTTGCTATTGGTAAAATGGCAAATAAAATACCTTAAAATGTGTGGAAGTCGACAGCTACAAAATAAAAACCCTACTGTAAACTATGAAACATGAAAACGAGGGTGATTATACTGATTACGCCAATCACGAAGTAGCTGCTTCAATGTCAATCATTCACATGTGGACACAATAGGAAAACACTACATTGGGGGTTCTCCAGTATCAGAAACTCAAAAAGAAATCGTCTAAAAATTAATGCACATAGCAGCATTTTTAAAGATGTATTTCAAGATTAGGTTGTTTTTGGATATCTATGAAATTGAAACAACCCCTCCCCTCCAGTTTGGCTGACAGGAGGCTCAATTTAAGTGACCAAATTATGTTCAGAAGCTACTGGTGTGTTTGTGTACATCTACTGTGAGAAGACGATTTCTTAATGTTGAACACCAAGCATGTCGAGCACGCAAAAAAACACTATTTTCCGAGAAACGGAGATGCAATCGTTTGCGAAGGTTAAAGGAACATCATCAGCATCACTGTATATCAGAACGAATGGCGCATGTTCGACTCGTCCTGTGTGCTGTACTTACCATTTTACGATATATAGAATACTTAAATTAAAATATTAATAAATTAAATGTTGTTTTTTCTGTTCACACTTAGTTTATTTAAAATGTAATTAGAATAAAATACGAAAAATGCCAAACAGGCATCTTTGATTCATCATCATTATCATGATCCTCGTTTGCACCGCTTCCGCAGTGTTAAGACCGTGTAAGGGTAAGGCAAGACTAAGCTAATTTGTGCAATGCACAACAGCGGTCGATTCTGCGAGTTATACCATGTTGGTGCGTAACCATGCTTAACCTGCTGTTGTGTGTGAATGTTTTTTGTTTATGGTCTTGTTATTCCTCTAATACGACCGTAATACTAGGAGTGCCATGTATATGATCCCCAACGACAAATGGAGACCGAGGCCCAATACCGATCACCCAGAGAATTAGAAACATTTCCGACCCCTGGAGTGATTCTAACCGGGAAACATTTGTACTATTAGTTTATTTACAATTTGTCCTATGAGGATAATAAGTAAATTATATAGCAAATTAAACTAAACATAACAACACTAAGCTAAACAAAATTAACATATATGACAATTACCCATTGGTTCATGCCTTTATAATCTACCATGTTACTTAACATTTGTCTTATTTACCGGTAATGTTAGTTTGTTATCAGTTAACTAAATCTGTTTCCTGGATCTGATGGCTTGAATCTTTTAAGTCTACGTGTATCAGTATGTTCTGTGAGTTACGTTTTGGGTAGTCTATTGGGATGCACTTTAAGTCTGTTACTGTATTTTACACTATGGTTTTGGACTTCTTCTTTCACAGTTGGAATTTGTAGATCGCTTCTTATTATGTCATTTGTAAGGAACCACGGAGCATCAACTATTGTTCATAACACTTTTGATTGAAACCTTTCAAGGATTTCAATGTTGGAGGCGGACGCGGTGTCCCACAGCTGCACTCCATATAACCACACTGGCTTTAGCACTGCTTTATATATCAACATTTTGTTTTTTAGAGTGAATTGTGATGATCTTCCTATTAACCAATATAGTTTACTGTATTTATAACCGAGTTGTTTCCTCTTAATCCAAATGTGGGTGCTCCAAGTTAACCTGCGGTCGACATGAATTCCGAGATACTTGGCACTATTTTCTTGTGGTAACAGCCTGTCGTTTAGCCTAACTGGTGGACATGTTTCTCTTCTCATAGTATATGTTACCTGGATAGATCTATGTTCTTTAACCTGTATCCGCCATCTTTGAAGGCAGTCTTGGACTTTACTGAGGTGATTCTGTAGTATTCTAGACGCGACTCCTGGCTTGCTGTGGGATGCCATAATTGTAGTATCATCTGCAAAGGTTGCAGTCATTGTGTCTCTTGAGGTAGGAAGGTCTGCAGTAAGTAACACATATAGTAAGGGTCCCAGCACGCTTTCTTGTGGAACGCCCGAAGTGATTGCCTGTATATCTGTGTACTCATCCTGATATTTAACAACAAACTGCCTTTCGCTTATACAGGATTTTAGGATGCGAACTATGTTGTGAGGTGAGTTTTGTTTAAGCTTGAATAGTAGGCCAGTGGGCCAGACGTTGTCAAAGGCCTGGGTCACATCGAGGAAAACGGCTGTACAGTATTTTCCATTTTCGAGGGCTTCGTTAATGTTGCGTACAACTCTATGAACATGTTCCGTCGTTGCATGGCTTTCTCTGAACCGAAATTCGTGTTCAGGAATTATCTGTTGTTCTAAAAGCGCTGGCTTAATTCTTTCTAATAGCAGTTTTTCAAATATCCTTGATATGATGGGTAGCAGGTTTTCAGGGCAGTATGACTTCACTTGTTCAGGATTTCTCCCAGGTTTTAGAATTAAGATTATTACGGCTACCTTTCAATGTAATGGATAGTGCTCCAGCCTTAGTGCCGCATTAAACAACATAGTTATAAGTCTGATTGATTTGCTGTGGGAGTTTCTTTAGTGTCCGGCCTTAAGATCCCATCCTGGAGCTTTTTTTGCATTTAGGTCAAGATATACGATGTTTTGTACCTCGTTTACCTTAAACTTTTTGATTGGTAATTCTAGTTGGTCTGTTGTTTCCAGATATTGTTGTATCTGCTGTTCTTCTGCTTGCGAGATCTCCCTTGGGAACGGCTGAAATATTTTTTTAGGTGTTCAGAAAACGCTTCTGCCTTTTCTTTATTTGATCTGACCCAACTACCATCGTCCAGTCTAATTGGTGGGATATGCTCCTGTGGTTGCGTAAGTTTTTTTGTCGCCTTCCATAGCGAATATTCTGTTGCCTCCGTTGCCGACAACTCTTGCAGGTATCTTCGGTTAGCTTCGTTCTTTTCTTCGTATAGCAACTTTTTCAGCTGTTTTATACATTTACGTAGTTTGGCTTTGTCGTGTGGTGAACGAGTTTGCTGCCATTGTTGCCTTAGTTTTCTTTTTTCACTAATTTCTGTTTTGACATTTCTTGAACAGTTCATTGGTTTGTAGGATGCTTCATCTTCTGGTGTTGCCTTCCATGCCGCTTTTTGTATTTGGTTGTTTACTGCAGTTTCTAGATCCTCTTTGGTCTTGAGCTGAATATTATCGTTTAATTCACTAGACAGTACTTCTCTGAAAATATCCCAGTTGGTTTTTTTAATTTTTTTATTTATAATACATTAAATTTAGATATCGCAGTATCTTGTGGTTTGTATTTTGGGTTGCCCATTTTGAGAATGGTAAATTCGTACTCTCATGTGAATCACCTAGTAGGGGAAGGTTGCCGGGATTGGACCGGCTCCTCGAATGAACCGCGTCGGTTTTGGCGCTATCTAACGGTTATTATTGAAAGGTACTGTACCAATCTCTTGTCTTTTGGTGCATGCCTGTAAATACCAAGCAGAGCCTGGATGACATGTGTGGTTAAGAAGTTACCGGGAAATCACGTTATGTTAAAGGTGCATTATAAAATTACGCTCCCTGGTGAAATCCCAAGCAAACAGGTAAGATTTGCTAATTATAATATATTTTGTCTGAAAGCGTGTTTATATAGCCATGTTTTAAAGTCGTTTTGTATGCAATTCATTAATATTGCACAATATTATAAAACATAGCCTTACAAAAAGTGCTGTTGCCGCAAATGAACCGGTCACAGTTTCGTCAAATGGACCGGTCCAATTGAGGAAATGCACCGGTTCATTCAAAGAATCTGTTACACCGCTACGAACTTTTTAACTGATCGTTAACAATAAACATGATATTTTAGTTATGCCGAAAAGAAAATGTTGTGCGTGGACAAGTGAAGAATTGCAGTTGGCTCTTCGTGAATTTAGAAATGGAAATCGCGGTTTAAATGAATGCGCTAGGATCTACGGTGTGCCAAAAGCGACGCTAAAACGACATCTCGACGAAACAAACAAAATTGCCAAAGGAGAAAAAAGTTTCATGGAGGTGTGTCGACATTTAGTACTGAGATAGAAAATGAAATAAAGGCTCATATAATGAGGTTGGAGGAATTTATGTTCGGTTTAACACCAACTGATATAAGAAAATTAGCTTTTGATGTCGCAGAAAAAAACAGTATAGCACATAGATTCAACAAGAACAAAAAGCTGTTGTATTGACGAGTACCCCATATAAAGATGAATTAACAGAGAACAAAAGCAAATCAGCCAAATCCAAGGACATTAAATATGGCAAGAAGGCCCTGTTCGGAAAAAAACAGTCAGTCAAAGTCATCAAATTCAGATCAACCGTTCCCTTGTACCAGTAACAGTAATTGCAATCCATTTCATGAAGTTAAACCAATGCTCTTCCAGATGGTGAAATTATACGAGACTACAGCATTTGGATAAGCAAATTGTCCATTTCATGAAAAGGTGGGATAGAAAACTATTTGGTGTAATAATTGTTGCGTCGTCGCAAGTGGATGTCCAATTCGTGTAAAGGTTGTACGATCACCTGCCACCTGTCAAACAGTGCCATTTTCAGAGTTGTGTTTTGTTGGATGCGTTGTGAGTTGTTGTGGTTTGTTTTTATTTCGGGGTTCTTTTCTCATTCCTAATTATTGGTGTGATATGGAGTATGACGCTAAAGACAATTTCTTCAATAAAATCGAGCAATATTAATCAAGACAACCAGGAAAAAAGCTCTTCTCCAAAGAGACACAAGCTGCTGTTGTTGAAGAAATTCTATGTGCCAAAGTTTATATAAAATAGGTACTATTTATTCCAAGAGCCAGAAGAGTGGAAGAGAGTATTACCTGCTTCCCACTTGTGATGTTTTGTCTCTTGGCAATGAGAAATTTGTGATAAAAAACGAGACAAAATGGAAGACACTGAAATTAGATACCTAGTCACATACGAAGACCTCTGTGATCGGTGTCATGAAATACACGTTTCAACAGGACATGGAGGAAATGTAAAGATGAGAAATGCTGCAAAAATCAAATACTGTGTACCTAGACCTTGCATTGAAGCATATTTAGAAAGCTGCAAGTCATGAAATGGGAAGAAAAGCATATCTCGTAAACTTGTCATGAAGCCAATACCACCGAAGGCAAAGAAGGCAGATAGATCTTATCAATTTTCAATATCTTCCGGATAGAAAATTCAAGTGGATATTGAAATACCAAGATCACAGTACCAAATTCGTTTGCGTGAGGCCTTTGGAGACGAAAAGAGCTGCGGAACGGGCTACTCAACTGCTGAAAATCTTCCTAACTTTTGGGGCTCCCCGTATCTTACAAAACGATAACGATCGTGAACTAGGTAATCATGGAATTGAAAAAATGGTGGCCTGAATGTGTTCTCGTAAATAGACGTCCCCGTCATCCACAAAGTTAGGGCAGCATCCAGCGCAATAACCAGGACATCGAGAACATGATCAGATCTTGGATGCCCGATAATGATTCAACATACTGGGCTATCGGGCTTCATTTCGAGCAATGGCAAAAAAATATTTCCCATCATCAAATTATAGGGCGATCTCCCTATCAAGTACATTTTGGCCATAACCCGCTTATGGGTTTCACTACTTCCAACCTACCGAAAGAAGACTTAGAACGCTTAGGAATGAAGAAGACCTGGATACTCTTGCTGATAAAGAATTACCGCAGGGGAATAGAGAAGATGATAAAGATGAAGAGATACTTGACTCTGTTACAATCGAAACAAATAATAAATTTGACAATGATGAGATCGATAGTGAGCTGAACAATCGAGCAAGAAGATTCGAAATGAGAGAGAAGCAGCCTGCGAACGTCAAAAACGTTCGGCAGAGAAAATACGGCGTTTAATGTAAATGATTGTGTTCCTTGTTTTTCATTAGAACATACAGTGTTGTAGTATTCCTCAAATATTTGTGTTTGTTCTTCGTTTGAATGTTTAATGTTTATTTTTTTGACATATATTAGTATAATTTTTTTCTTTTTTAGTATAATAAAGAAAAAAAAAGAACTCCTTTTTTCTTCCACCACTTCACTAGTAGCTATTGGTACGAAAATAGGAATCACGAAATGGACATCCACTTGCGACGACCCGACCCAACAATATTACACCAAATATTGTTTTCTATCCCACCTTTTCATGAAATGGACAATTTTCTTATGCAAATGCTGTAGTCTCGTATAAGTTCACTATCTGGAAGAGGATGGGTTTCACTTCATGAAATGGATGGGATGTTTGTCCAGGTGGCGGAAAACTTTGAAATTACTCTTTGAGGAGCCGCTTCATGAAGTGGATGTCCTTTTCATGAAATGTGCAATTACATCTGGATTCGACATAACTATACATTAATTAACATGCCGAAGCAACATTAATAATTAAAATAAGTTTTATTATTGTTTTGCTGCTTCAAACCTGTTTGGCCCAGCTTTACCATTATTATTTAAACACTCTGTTTTTTCATTACCTGTCTAAAACTAAAAAGAAGAGTAAACTACTTTGCTCATGGAATTGCCCAAATTTAATTAGCCACATTTGCCAATTTGCTTTGTTGTTTATCATAATTAAAATTATAAATCTTTTCAATACTTTTAAGCCATAACAAAATATTTTAAAGAAAATTTCTTGATCAATAAAACAGATCATGGTATTGGTTTTAAGCTGACATTTACACGATTGATTTAGCAGGAATTTCTAAATAAGAATAAACTAATTCCAATATTACTAAAATATATTAACCCCTCGTATTCTATGCAAAATATTAAAAAAAAAACAAATTTAGTATTAAAGGTTACATCAGAGCATCACGATCGAGGAAAAGGTAACAGTAACATTGAATTCTAAAATTCTTGCTATTTATGAATGATACATTCATTCACGGAAAAGATAATTATCAAACATTATGATATTTCAATAATTACAAACATACCTATTTATTAGCAGAATTAACCTATTTTATTTTAATAGGAAAATATGAATAACTCACACTTGGCACAAATATGCCTAATTGTGTTATTACAACTATCTACTGTGCTTATGGAACCTCGATGCTATTGGAGAAGTGCAGCATGTAATACCTTAAAATGTGTGGAAGTCGACAGTACCAAACTGGAACAGATACTACCAACTATGGAACACGAACATGATTACGACGATGGTTACTACGCCGATTACGGAGTAACAGCTTGTGCGAACTTTGATGTGAGCCACTCAAATGTGGACATAATAACAATAACAGACAAAATGTCAACAAACTTAATCACAGGTTAGGGATACAAGTGTTAAACTTGGAAATTCAAATCACCATTGCTGATATAACATTTTTAGAGAAATCAATTAATAATATCAAATTGTACTTAAGTAACGTGTTGCCTGCTCACATCTTAAATGAATTCGAACGTAGAACTACTATCACTTTCAAGAAAAGGTTTGCGTCTGTAAAATCAACTAATATAAACAAATTTAAAAAATTAAAAGATAGTCTTATCACTGTTAAGCCTTTTAATGACAACAGTAAATGGTTTGTTAATCTAACTCAGGGTGTTTTCCCTGAGGATGTCAAAAATCTCTTGTCACTTGGCCCCAAATTTAGCTTACCAGTGTCTCGTAAAGAATTAATGATACCTAAACTACTAAGTGATGTTGAATCCATTCTAGAGGGTTTTCCACGTAGCTCTAAAGATATCGTCAGAGCTAGAGTCACTAATATAATTACAAATTTTTTAACTAACTCTAACAGCAGTTACGCTGGGTTTGATGTTTTCAATAAAACGAGATCGTTCCTTAAGAACCATCCCGATATCCTTATCACTAAAGCAGACAAAGGGTCTGTGACTGTTGCTATCAGCAAAGATAATTACGTTAGCAAATCCAACGTACTGTTGAATGATCAAATGACGTACAAAGAATTGAAGGGTGACCCCACTGGCACCACACAGAGAAAAAACAATGATTTGATCAAATTGTTATTGAACAACGGTTGCTTTGATGAGCCCACAGCCAGATACCTCACTATGTACAATTACACGAATTCAAAGAGATGCGCTTAGGAAGAATAAATTTAACATCAATTGAAGAAGATGCATTTTCAAATTTTGGAAACTTGTCAAGGTTGTTTCTGGATCACAACGAATTGAAAACCGTTAAGTTATCGAATGGATTAGGTAGTTTGGAAGAATTCGATATGTCATAACAAAATCACCAAACTGCAAGCCAGTGATATGTCAAAAATAAATACCCTAAGACTTTTAGACTTAGCCAATAATCAATTAACAACATTAGGAACTCTTACTTGTAATTTTGAGCAGTTGAAAGAGTTAATATTATATAATAACAGCTTAACTGAAATAGAATATAATTTCCAGTGTACAAGAAAGTTGAAAATTTTGAATTTGGCTTTTAATAAAATTCGGGAAATCAATGCCACCACATTAATTGAGTTAGAAGATCTGGAAACATTATATTTAAATGGCAATCAACTTGTCGCACTGCATCAAAGTGTTTTTGCAAAACAGCAGTCACTTCGCAGCCTTTACTTACATAATAACAAACTGCATACCATAAATTCCACTACGTTTTCTGGTTTGAAGAACCTTAAAGTATTGTCAATGCGTAATAATAATATTACTACCATCCAACCTAACTCATTTTCAGACTTAAAATCACTTGCATCTATTAGTTTAACAGACAATCACATGCACGTCTTAAAATCGGATACCTTTAATGGTTTAGAAAGTTTGTCATTACTGTATTTGAGCCGATTACCTATAGCAACAGTTGAAGAAGGTGCATTCCGCGGTTTAAATAATCTTAGATACTTAAGTTTGGATCGTTGCAAATTAGAATACATCTCATCTGCTGCTTTTAGCGACCTCACCAGCTTGACGATTTTAGTATTAAATAACAACATATATCTTCATCCGAACATGTTTTCAGGTCTAAAAAACCTTACCCAAATTGATCTTAGCGGAGACGCATATTATTTCATAGAACCCAATGCATTCGCCGGTTTAGAACAAGTGGTCCAATTGGATTTATCAAACATTTTAATAAAACGGATATCTCCTGGAGGTTTTAATGGCCTTGACAACGTTGTATCTCTGAACCTCAGCAGAAATCTAATTCAGACATTAGAACCCGATGTTTTTGTAGGAATGCCAAAATTGAAAAGTTTGGATTTAAGCGGTAGTACGATCAATAAAATAAGTGCAGGTACATTCTTTGAGCTCGATAATGTAGTTTCGTTGGATATACGCAATAATAGCATTCCATTTTTAGAAGAGAATGCTTTTAAGGGATTGAAAAACGTAGAGAGCTTAGATTTATCAAAATTACAAATACAAGCCGTAGAACCGGGAACTTTTACTGGGTTGGAAAAATTGGTTACATTAAATTTAAATTATAACAATATTACTAAACTTTAAGCTAAAACCTTCTCAGAGCTTCCCAACCTAATCAATTTACGTTTGGATAGCAATCAAATAGGATCTTTGGGAAGCAATGCATTTAATGAACTCAATACGTTAAAATCATTGAATATTACCAATAATACCATTTTGTCTTTGAAGGGTGACACCTTTAACGGGTTAGGTAAAATAGAAAAATTAAATTTAGTTGGTTTAAACATTATCGACATAGAGACGCATGCCTTCAGGGGACTCAGTAGTTTGCATACTTTAGATCTGAGTGGAAACCAAATTGTGACCATCAAAACTGAACTATTTGCTGATGTACCAACTTTGGAAATCCTGTCTCTGGACAATAATAATATCACTACAATTGAAGGATTCGCTTTCAAAGGCCTCGAAAAAGTTAAAACCTTAAATATAAGTCAAAATCACATTTCTTCGCTTAAATTGAATTCCTTTGCGGGTCTTTCTGCTTTAACGGCACTCAATTTGAGCAACTTAAGTATTAATTCCATCGTAAAGGGAGCTTTCAAAGATCTTGGGGAGGTTCTGAGTTTAGATTTCCGTGGGAATTCAATTACGAGTCTGACCGGCTATACTTTCGAAGGACTTACAAAGCTAAAATATCTATATTTAAATGATAAATTAGATCTTATAAATAGTAATCCTTTCACTGGCCTTGGAAACGTGACTATGCTGACTTTGAACAAGGCACACCTATCCCAGCTTGAAAACAATACTTTTAATGGAATGGGTAAACTAGAAATACTGCGCTTAGTAGACTCCCACGTTGAGACACTTAAGGGTGGTGCATTCCAAGGTTTACCGAAATTACGTGAATTAATCCTAACAAACTGCACCATTAGTACGTTAGAAGAACGAGCTTTGTCATATATGAACAATGTAGATATTAACAGTTTTATGTACCTAACCCGATATAATTTATCAAAGTTGTCCATTAAAACTATACATCCTGGAGCATTTTTGGACTTTAAAATTCCAAAGCTTCGATTATTGGTTAAACTTTTGGATCTCTCGTTTAATAATTTAAGCACTATTTATGGCAATACCTTCAAAGGATTACAGTATATAGATGAACTACTGCTTAACGACAATCAGATTGATATAATCGAACCGCTAGCATTTCTAGGATTAGAAAATTTAAAAACATTTAATTTAAGGAACAACGAATTGGTAACGATATTGCCTGATACCTTTAAAGGTTTAGACGAACTAGGTGTACTAGATATTAGTAATAACAAGATAACTACTTTAAATTCCGATTCATTTCCCATATTGAGTAAGCTTAGAAAGTTAAACATTAGTGGAAACGCTCTTACCGAAGTTTCGTTTAGTACTTTTAATAATATGAATTTCTTGGCACGTTTGACGCTTACAAACAATAAGATAATGACGTTGCAAGGTGACTCTAATACAGCTTTGACTGAACTGTTGACTTTGGATTTATCACAAAATGATTTTTCTACGTTCGATCCGGCAGTATTGTTGCCAATGAAGAAATTATTCTATTTTTCTCTAAACTCCAACAACATAACAGACCTAGACATCGACCTCCTAGTTAAAACTGTAGGTCGTTTACCGTCAATCAACATTGAGAATAACAGTTTTCCTTGCCCTACACTGAGTCAAATTCTGCTGAAATTAAGAAAACATCATATTAGATACACACGACAACCAGATGCTTTGCAATTAGGTCATGTGGACGGCGTTAGTTGCGTGGAAGTTGACAAAGAAGAATCTATTCCAGCTAAAATAGATTTGTCCGGTTTTGAAAAAATTCTCAATGGTACCAATGATCGATGAGGTAAATTAATTCAGCTGATTAAATATTGTTTCCGGCGAATACATAATAAAAACGCGCATGCTCTCTGGGAGGCTCAATTGGAATTGGTAAATGCAAATTGTAAAATTGTAAAATTTGATTTTTAGTTTCAGGTTATTGAACTATGTAAAATGTATGTTGTAATATTGCTGCGTAATTGTAATGTTTTGGTATTTATTGTTATAATACGAGTATGTAAGTTTTTATATTGTGTATTAAAAACCAAATAATTGTATATTGTTGTGTCCAACTAATTTGGACATGTGCATCTGTTAAATATTTGTATTGATTAATGGCGACTTGCAGATGTCCCGTTTCGTATCCTACCGGACGCTACAAACAAAGCGCCGCTGTCCCATACCTTATTTATGGGTTTTTAGATGTGTTTGTCTTTGTCCATATGGTCACTAATCCCTACCGCCATGTAAATCGCGGTAATTTTGGATTTGGAAAGGGCACATTCTACTTTGTCAAATAAATCTGTTGTACAGATATGTAGTGTTTTATTTATACTAACACCAGGACACCGAAAGTGGCGTCCATAACAAAATTACAACCCCAAGTACCGACAGGAAAAATCGGTACACAAGAATATGAGGCAAATCTCACATGTGTTATTATAATAGGATTGTTTGCAAGGAACTAAATTACAGTTTAATTGTGAAAGTAATAGTTGTAATAATAAACTCGGTGTATATAGACAATTCATTTTATTGGCATTACACATTAAATATGATCTACAATAATATTTTAGATTTACTGTTCAACAATTTTTTGAAAAGTCCAGTCATAGTTTTACACAATATTTTCTTATAATTTTATGCTAACAGCTTTTTTATTTCCACGGTATAAAAAATTATTTAAAATGTTTGCATCCACTACAATCTGTTTACATAGGTGATCTAAATGCTAGGGTCATAACTGTAGGGGATGATTAATCATTTAATTTGCCGTAAAAAATAATTATGTAACCCTGTCCCATTCTCAAAAGTTCCCTAAACATGAAGAGAAGTTTTTATTTAAAATCATTAACAGTTTACGTTGTTAAAAAGTATTACTATTTCTTATATTATTAAGAGATGGTTGTTGATTGACTATTTATATTGGGAGGATTGTTACCGCCCTTGACACTGCGGCCTCTTGGGCCTATTATGCATCCCCCTCTGTCGCTAGTCGCTGTCAAGTAGATCCGTCCCTTTTATCAGGTCTAGGGGTTTGTTGACCACACTGGCATGCGGTTGTGTCTCGTTGGGATTAGTACCCTCAAAGATTTGATATCTTCTACGAGCTAAGGCTTCGCATTGGAATATTATGTGGGAGGCTGTTTCGCTTTCCTCGCCACACAGCCTGCATGTAGGATCTTCGTTAAATAACCCTATGTTGTGGAGGTATTGGCTGAAGTGCCAGGGTCCCGTTAGGAGCGCCGTCGCTACTCCAATTTGAATCCTACTGAGTTGTAGCACTGTTTTGGTAAGCTTGTTGGGATGGTTACCCATCATAGCTTCGCTTTGTCTTTGTCGAGGTGAGAATCTCCAGGGATCCGAATGTTTGGTTACGATCCATTCTTTAACTACTCCTCTCACTGTCCGCTTAGTTAGACCGACAACCGGTTCAGGCCCTGTGAACGGAGTTGCAGATCCTAGTTTTGCTAGCTTATCTGCGTTTTCATTTCCTTCTATGCCTCCGTGATCTGGCACCCACATAAGTTTTACCTTGTTAGAGTTTGCCAGTGTTAGGAGACTACGAAGGCAGTTCCACACTAGTTTTGACTTAATCTGGTTTAAATTCAGTGCTCTCAAAGCTACCTGACTGTCAGAGATAATAAGGGTGGTTTTGTTTGTATAGCCCCTTCTATGTTCTCTTCTATTGCTGCTAGAATTGCATAGGTTTCAGCTTGGAATATTGTGGCAGTTTGGCCCAGAGATATGAAGGGACTGTCTTGGTCTAGTGCCGTATACTCCAGCTCCGGTACCACTGCTCGTGGGTGTACCGTGTGTATGCCATACTGTAACCAATATCAAATTCTTAAATCTATTACATAATAAAAAATGTGATACTCTATATTATGATAATATTTCCATCGATAAAAAAATGCAGAATTTTTATGACATCTTCCTAGATGCGTTTGATAAAGCGTACCCATTAACGCGTTCATCAGTAAATAGGTCTAAAAACTGGATAACAGTCGGTATTAGAATTTCTCGAAAACGAAAAGAGAGCTGCGTATCATCTTGAAAATTTTCCACAATCCCCAATACAGCTAAGAAAATGTATGTCCAATCTATAATCTTGCGATCTAATAATGTCACGGAGACTAATTAATACAGAAATTAATAAATCAACGCCTTTGCATAATAACCTAAATAACAGAGTGCTTATAAATGCTCCAGTTGTACAGAGACATGCCAGTCTTTGAACACTAAAAAGCTGGTTTATTGTTTCTCTTTGATTTACCTTGGACCACCATACTATTGAACCATAGGTTGTTGTCGTTCTTCTCACCGCTGTGCAAATCCAATGGACCATTTTTGGTTTTATTCCCCATTTATTTCCAAAGGCTCGTCTTGCTATCATCAAGATTGTTTTGCCTCGTTAGTGATTCTTCGCAAATGTTGCAACTTGGTGTCTAGAATCACACCCAAGTATTTGATCTCCGCCTTGATTTGCGAAGTTCCTCCAAAGAGTTCCAGAGGATTTATGCCTCCGTGGTTTCTCTTCCTAGTGAGTAAGAGGCTGGTTTCTGCAGGATTTACTATAAGGTTTTCCCTTGTTACACCATGTCTCAACCTTATCCAGAACAGTTTGCATTATTTCTGAAATGATATTGCCATGCTTGCTCTCTATAAGGATGACTAAATCATCTGCATAACCAAGGGTAAAGTAGCCTTCGATATTCAGGTTTGTGAGGAGTTCGTCTATAACTAGATCCCAAAGTAAGGGAATAGTCCCTCCTTGCGGGCATCCCTTGGTTGCCGACACCTCCATCTCCTCGCCGCATAAAGTGACTTGTATTTGTCGACTTTGTAGCATGTTGCTTATCCTCCTACATGAGGTATTGTCAATACAATCTCCCTTAGCCGCTCAAAGGAGGTATTATCAAAGACCCCCTGCATGTCAACGAAGGCTCCTAAAGCGATTGCTTTGTTTTGTAGGTAGCGCTCTATCCTGTTAACTAGAGTATGGAGAGCGCTTTCACATGATTTACCTGGTAGGTAGGTATGTGGTTTTGATGTAGAGGTTTCTCTATGAGCGCCCCTTCCCTTACATGCTTTTCAACCAGTTTTTCCATCATTTTCAGAACGAAAGATGATTGGTCTAAATGCCTTAGCTTGGGCGTATGAGTTTTGACCCGTCTTTGTTATGAAGACCACTTCGACAGGTCGCCAGGTTTGAGATACATGGCCTAGGGCCAAGCTAGCTCGAAATAGCCTGCACAACGCTGGTGGTAGGACTTGCTTCCCTTCTTGTAGCATTACTGGAAGAATGTCATCAGGTCCGGGAGATTTATAGGGTTTAATGGTGTTGAAAGCCCAGCTTATTTTGTCATGGTTGATCACGCAGTTAACCACCTTCCAATCTTCTCTTGCAGCTGTGTAGAAAGAGTTATTAGAGTTGTGAATAAGATTTGGCTGAGTTATTATTACTGATCCTGGAAAGTGGCTTTAGAGCGAAAGCTCTACAGTCTCTTTGCCAGTAGCAGTAAAGTTTCCTGAGGGTTTTTTCAAAATACCTACAAGGTTTAGGGACTCTTTAGCCAGGATACGGTGGAGTCTTGCCCCTTCACATGTATTTTCATCATCTCGGCAGGGCTTCCTTCACGAATTCCACTTAGCCTTCCTTACCATTTTATTGTATTCGGTGAGGGCTCTAGAGTATTTGTCCCAATCACCTGTTGCTTTTGCTCTATTGAAGAGGTTCCGACCGCTGATCCTCATTTTATCGAGATCATTGTTCCACCACCCCACCTTTGTATTAGTGGTTATGTTTCTTGGTGGACAGTTATTCTGATATGAGGTTAGAATAAATTTTTGTAGTTGATCTGCTGCAGCCTCAATTTCGAAGGGGTTGTTACGAGCCGTGTTTATGTTGGCCTTGGTATCTGCTTTTAGGTCTACCCTATACAAGTTCCAATCAGTCCTCCTGGGATCCCTATACATAAGCACTGTTTTTCAACATCAGTTATCTCAAAATGAATATGTCTGTGATCAGATACTGACGGCTCACTAGAAACATGCCACACTGTTGTTTTCCTGTATATTTCGGCGGTTCTTATGGTTAGGTCTATGACCTCCCTCCTAACAGTTGGGAGAAAAGTGGGTTCATTGCCCACGTTTATTACATGCAGGTTATTAGTACTGATAAATGCTAGTAAGAACTCACCTCTATTGTTCGTATTGGTGCTGCCCCAAACAGTATGATGAGAATTTGAGTCTGCCCCTATTAACAGTTTAGTTGTGGTTTCCTTAGAGTGGTTCACTAATCGCTCTAACTCAGGTGTTGGTGAGTCGTATGGGAGATTAGCATAAGTATCACACTGCTTCCTAGCGATTGAAGGTCTATATATATATATATATATATATATATATATATATCGTAGATAGATATCTGGAACAGAAATCCATCATAGGTAAGATGTTAATTCCATTTCCTACATAAATGCAGGTTCTTGGTGGTGCTATGGTTCTGTCGTAGATTAACTTTTCTCCGGTTTGGCCAAGTCCCATTATCTTGCCCTTGAAAACCCAGGGTTTTTGGATTAGGGCTATGCTGACCTTCCCAGAAGCTAGCAAACGTGAAAGGGTCGCCGAAGCTCCTCTACTGTGCTACAGGTGTACCTTAAGGAACTGGAGCATCCTGGAGTTTGAGTAGCTTGAACGTCACGTGGGTTAATCCCAGGAAAGCTTGGTATTTGCTGCCTTTTAATTAGGCCAACGACTCTTCGCCATCTCCAGCACCAGCGTCTGCCCTGATGGTTCTACTCGGTTGCTAACAACTCCCCATTCCTCTGCCTTCAATTCCTGGTTTTGGGTTTTAAGGTATTTTAGAAGGTTTGAGAGATTAGATTTTGAGAGCAGCTTAGGCACCCACAGCAAGACTTTCGTGGTGCGTAAGATTGCTTTATCTGTCCCCACCCTCAGACTTTGACCCTCTAATGGTTTGAGATTGCTCAGTTGGTTTGTTAGCCAAGCTGACGTCATCTTATTTGCGCATGTCCTTGTCAGTGCGCCCTTTTCTAGTTGGGAGTTCTTGTCCAGTTCCTTTCGCACACTTCAGAACTTCTCCCTGTAGCTCCGTTTGGATTTTTTTTTCGTCAGTTTTTTTTCTGCGAAGTTTTCGAGAACAATTGCCATCCTGACCGTCTTCATGGTTTCACTAATGGGTTCTGCCGTTCCAGTCACCCCCTCTCCCCCGTCAGGGTCTGTTCTCGATTTTTTGATGGCTTGTACTCCACTTCTGGAGAGGGTACTCCCATCCGATCTGTTCCCTTTTGCAGAAAGGGTTTCAGTGCTCTCTGTTGCGGGAGATTGAGTACTCCAAGCTTCAGATTGCACTTTACGTTTATGGATTTTTGGTTTGCGAGTTCTGGATCTTACAGGTTCCCCAGCGGCTATCTCTCCTGAATTCTCATTTTTCTCCTTTGGGCCCTAGAGAGTTTTTTGTCTTTCTGGGATTTTGGAGAAGTTGTTTCCAGAAGATTTTCCATAACTTCCTCTCCTAGTTCCATGGGAGAAGCAGAGTTTAGGCCCACTGGTGGCACCTCCTCTGTGGTTACTCCTATGATTGCAAGGTTTTCTTCGGTTAGAAGTTCCCCTGAAATGCTTAACAAGTTTTCATTAGTCTTGTCCATTTCAGTCCCACGAGTAATGGGGAAAGGTCAGTCAGTACCTGCAGAGCTGCTACAGAGGTGTAAAGCAAAAAATACAATAGGGTTTTGCCTGGTACCCCAAGGGCATCGTTCAATACAACATTACCCTGCTGTCATCTAGCTTTCGGCAGCATTGCTCACACCGTGGTTTGGAAGATGTTTACCGACTTCCTAGTCTAGATCCGACACCTTCAGTCTCTGGCAGGATGTGGCTTTTCACCACTGGCGCCAGTCTTGGGGTGTTAGAGGCTAAGGCTGTCCACTTGGGTTTTACCAGGTGACTGCCGTATGGACGCGATCAACACCCCCTGTGTCCTCTCCCAGAGCTTAATGTTGGTTGACTTAAATGGAAGCGTAATCAATTCTTTACAAAATGGTATCTTTGCTGGTTTTCTGCATTTGGAACTATCCAAATCTAACTAAATGCAACATAAAAATTACAAAATCTGGGGCTTTTAGTTCTCTGTCAAAATTATTGAAATTTAACATAAATTCAAATAATGTAGAGGTCCTGAACGAAAATTCATTTTTAAATCTACACAAATTAGAAACGCTTGATTTGACAAATAATAACATATCTGTTCTTTATCTTGGAACATTCTGCAGTAGCTCTTGAACAATAATGTCATTAAAAGCTTGTCTCTTGGAATACTTAAAAATTTTCCCCAGTTGAATAATTTACAGCTTGGAAACAATTATTTATCACAATTCAAAATTCGAAGCTTCTCCAATTTGGGACAGTTGATATATTTAAATTTTTCACACAATAATTTTCTGTCTTAGATGAAACTGTTTTATATCCATTAGGAATCTTGCAGTTAATGGATTTAAACAACAATAACTTCAAGTAGATAAACTATACATCCTTGTTAGTACATCTTCCAAATTTGCACTTCAACGATAACAATTGGTCTTGCAAATTGCTGACCCACACGCTTAAAACGTTCAGGGAAAGAGGCGCAGATTATTTATTAAATGCAGGTAAACGATATACGGAAGAAAATTTTGATGGATTTTATTATACTGACAATCGAATGGATGAGAAGACACACACGAAACACTGATAAACAAAAATCAACTTTTTTTGTGACATGGATGAAACATGACGTACGTTATGTAAAATTTCACCAGAAAGCAGAAAATGACCTTGGATTTTCTCTATCCCCCACAGTTTATTTGCTACGAAGTGTTGTGCGTTATACGTAAATATATCAATATCGGTATGTGTTATGCTCGTTTAAAATTTGCCGCTCTATATGAATTAATTCCGTAATTTCTTTGCCGCTTCGTAAGAATTAATAACGTTATTTTAATTGCAGTCTTATTTTCGGTTACCATTTCGCTATTTTGTTCTGTCTTTCTAAGTTTGAGTTATGTTGACAGTTTCTTTGGTATCAAAATTGCCGATTCTTGTTTTTCTCGCGCGTGATCTCAAGCACTTCCGAGAACTCACATGTCCCTTATTCTAGAACTTTTACATAACATTTCGAAATATGGTGCAACCTTTTTGGGGGAATGAGGGGTCGCGTTGCGTTTTTCAAGCAGTCATTTTTCGATCTCTGATTAGTCCGGTTCTCCGAAAATTCCATCAGTCGGGGGCCGTAAACATATCGAGTGCTGCAAGTGGCGGCTTTTGAGTTTTTTCTTCGAGGGGTATCCGTTATGTGTGTTCCGTCTCGCTGTTTTACCAAGGGGTACTAAACAGACCATCGGCTACTGCCGGATTTAAAAGGAAACACTGGATTCAACCCCGGTAAAGGCAATTCCGTGTGAATTGGCCGATCGCCGTTTAGCGGATTAATTTCGAAACCAGCTCCCATCGCTCTGCGGTTACCATTGGTGCGCTGAATGCATCAAAGTTCCGGGCCCCTGGATGTTGACTTCCTTCAACCCAGGCTTCAGGGTCGTACCCATGGATTTTTATCATCATCTTGAGAACAAGTATTGTGCCGGCCGCTCCTATTTCCGTTCCATGTAAAAGATCTAGTTTTTGTGATGTGCAGAAGAAACCGCTTTTGTTTCGCGTTATCTTGCAAACTTCAAATTTTGCTTTCATGTAACTGAAACAGCGACCTTCAGTCGCCGTTTGTGGTGTTAGTGGTTAATTATAAAACTACCGAATTATATTCCGTTTTATTCTTGTGAACTTCAGCGTCCCTGGTGTACGTGCTGTATGACAGGACATAAATCCCATTGGACCAGTGGCGGCGAGTTTTTTTCTGAACGTTCAAGAACATTAAAAATATGTAATCCAAACTTATAGCGTATCACTTGTCATTTTCTTGTATGGTCATGTTTAACCGTTTAATTATATGTGTGTTAAAAGTTTACTGCCTCTTATTGTGTCTTTTGTACTTGTTTGTGTAAGAATTTTGCAAGCTTTAAATATATAGGAGGGGGCACAAGAAAGGTAAGTTCCATTCCCGTAAGCTGTTGGCTTCTCGGCCTTCCACGGGGACCTAAAATCAGATGGATTTGGAAGGTGGCGCCCACTTATTTTGACTCGCCCTGTACACAACTAAAGATTTTCTCTCATAAGCGATTTTCACGAACTCCCCCTACTCCTCTGAGCTAAGCTGTAGGCCTTTTTCCATCTATCTGGTTACGAGTCGTCGGAAAAGCTCGATTGCCCCGTAACATATGTTTTTAATGTTGAACTTACTTCAAAATGTTGTTGCTGGTGTTTTATGGCATCACGGTTTAATGTGCAGCAGTAATCAGCAAACAAACTAGAACTGCATTTGCCTTAGTATCGCTTTTCCATGGTTGCAACGTCTTGGTGGAACTGTTCTCCATGTTCGTCGCTTACGACACCCAAATTTTCCGGAAAGAAATCGAGATGAGCAACCAGAAAGTGAATTTTTAAAGACAAGTTACATCCCATTTCTCTGTAGGCACTAAGTAATTTAGCCACAAGATCTTTGTAATTTTCAGTTTCGACATTTCCAACAAAATTGTTCACAACTGTTGTAAAAGCTCTCCATGCTCTTAGTTCACCTTCATTCAGCAAGTTGTCAAATTCGCCATCTTTCATTACTTCTTATATTTGCGGTCCCACAAATATGCCCTCTTTAATTTTTGCCTCACTAACTCCCGGAAATGTTTGTTTCAGATACAAGAACCGTCTTCCGTTCCAATCTAGTGCTTTAACGAAATTTTTCACTAAGCCCAATTTAATATGCAGTGGTGGTAGAAATACGTTTTTAGGATCAACCAGTGGGTCGTTGGAAATATTTTTTTGACCAGGCGTTAGTACTTGACGTAGTCACCATTTCTTCTGTATATAGTGACGATCTCGTGCACGGCTGTCCCATTCCCACAGGAAACAACAGTATTTTGTATACCCTATCTGAAGTCCGAGAAAAAGCGCTATCACTTTTAGGTCTCCACAGATAGACCACTCATAGTGATTATACCGGATGTGTTCTAGGAGATATCGAATATTCTCGTACGATTCCTTCATATTAATGGCATGAGCTATATATACAGATCGGTATTTATTGCCGTTGTGAAGCAAAACTGGTTTTAAGCTAAGTTTTGATGAATCTATAAATAGGCGCCAATTGCTCTCCTAATGCGTGAAATAAATTGCCAACATCCGTGGAATATACCAAAGTCCCTTCTTGAGCGAAACAATGTGTAAGTCCTTTTTGACGTTTTCGGAAGTGAGTTAGATATACATCATCTTCGAGGAGATACCATCCTTTTAATCTAGATGCTAGACGTTCTGTGATTTTACTAGTTTTAAATCTAGAACTAAATTATTCAGTTCACCTGTAAATGCAGCATGTTTATATATTAAAATTTTATGTGAACATTTATATCTTAAATCAAATAAATAAATTTCCTGCATATTTTTATATTGAACAGTGTTTCTAATAAACATATTTAAACATATTGTGATGGCAGTCAAAACGTATTTCGAATTAAATAATAGAAATTAAGTACAATATAACGTATTAAACATTTTTGATATTAAGAAGTGAATTTATGCATTCTTCTAATGCTTCTCTATTTTTAATACTCCTATTTCTATTGTTAATAATATGTATTTAAATATTATATTCTTTGACTCTTTCGCGGTTTCTCGGACTGTCAATATTACAATTTACTTTCGGCTTAGACCGCGTCGTCATTTGGGAACTACACCCAGCAGTAGCAGGTAAGGACCGACCTGTAGCTTGTCTGCCCTTACAAGCATTTGCTCTAGAAGTTTGGGTAATATTTGTTCGTAGGCCCTGCCTGCCTAAACAGGACCGTGTGCTTATATTAGTCAAACCTTGGGGCGGACAAGGATTTGATCTTGATGTATTTTGTTTGCCAGGACAATAATACTTAATCGGCTTATGCCTGTTAGCTGATTGTGAACCCATACACACTAACGTTTCGCAAGACATTGCAGCTTGCATCTTCAGTGACTAGAACACTGTGTGTGAACAGTCAACAGACAAGCTACAGGTCGGTCCTTATCTGATAATGGTGGGTGTAGTTCCCAAATGACGACGCGGTCTAAGCCGAAAGTAAATTGTAATATTGATATTTAAATATTGTTAGGAATTAAATTGTAACATGCTAATTGTTTTCTTAAATAAATGTAATAATATTGAAATAAATTATTTACGTATTATCAGGGTTCCAACTTATTTATATAATAAATATATTTTACTATCATATTCCGAGAGTGCTTTTTCAGTACAAAGTGTCTTAAATTAGTACCTCATTACACAAAAATTAAAAAAAATAAACTTCCGTTCCAATTTTTGATAGGGGTTTTTGTTAGCGCACATAACTACGTATTACACATCAGTACAACTGTTTTTTTCTCATTCATTCATACTACAGTTCCCCCCCCCCCGAAACCGCTTTCGCACTACTTCAGGGGGTGCGGGCGTCCCTTACACACTAACCATTCATGCAGCATGCACCCTAAACTTAACTAACCGAAATGGGGTAGCCCTAGCTGAGATTCGAAACCACAGCGGAACGACTACAATTCGGTGTGGCCTCGAGTGGCAACGCGTTGCCGCGCTAGACCACCGAGGCCCCCACATCAGTACAACTGTTGAAATTTGACTTAACTTTATTCCTGTGATTACAGTGGACTGTTACATGTGTCGATACATTCTTACATAAGAGCTACCAAAAACCCTTGCGCAAAGCCAGTGTCGCGTTTACAGTACTTAACGTATTTCTTTTTAATAACAATAATACGTATGATTATTTAATGAGAGATCACATTAAGATTTGTTTTTCCAGGTCCTGTTGGTCCAAGAGTCATAATTTCGTGTCGAACATGCTGAGTTTCCTACAACTAGATGATTCCGAAATTATAATTTATTGTAATTGCAAAAACTGTGTAATATCGTTTATTAATTTAAGAGCCTATGGAACATGATTGATCAGACGGGCTTCTCCCATGTGAGTATTAATGTCATCCTCTAATTTAGGATAAGCCGTTTTCTTAAAGAGGTTAGAGAGCCAATCGGGAACCCATTAATTAAACAAAGGCACAGCCTAACCTTGAATTTTGCCTATCTGGGGTAGTTCTAACGCCAATGGTAATTTTTTAAGTGTCACATTTCATAGTGGCACTGGACTTACGGCTTACTTCTTATCCTACAGAAGACCCACTTTCAAAATTTTCCCAGTCATAAACAACGCACCAACCTCAGCCAGGATTGAACCCGCGTCTCTTGGATGTATAGCTAAGTGCACTAACTACTAGAACACCGAGTCCGGCACCCTTGCGGTTACTCTATTCCTGCTCATATAACATCTTGGTCAAACGCGCCCTACGCGTATATGATAATTCCATAGAGAAACAGTTACTTTTATTGCATAAACAGCCGGAATAAAAGATATCTTTACTTATTTATTGTTTGTTGTCTTGTTTATTAATTGATGTCTATATTTACTTGCTAAATTATTACGCAAGCCGCCGTCGTATTTATAAACCATAATAAAAAATAAATTTCAACATCTTCTACAGACACGTCGTTCAAAGGATTTGATAATGTTGCTAACTGGTATCAATGGGAAATACTAATCTACACATATATTTTGTAACATACCAGAAATTAAGGAATATAAACCAAGACGTAATGAAGCTCATGGTTTTACGACAGTTCAAAATGATACTTCTATTACAATGACACCATTATCTAATGTGTTGCTACTAAAATATAAAAGAATTTAAAAAAGACAACGTACGTAAGTGTTGCCTCTTAGGTATTACAGAGGGTTATCGTATTGTAAAAGGTTAAGGAGAATGATACGGGTCTATCAAAGTCCCGTTGCTTGCAACTGATGAGGTCATTTCCGCAAATAATAATGATTATCAAGCTGCTGTATTTTTTTGGGAATTGTATTAATACACATATTTATACTCACTCCTAGAAGCATTATTTATCTTATCTATGTATTTACTTTAACAGGATAATATTAATAACGTATACTTGACATAACTATAGATGACTGTATTATTACAACTATCCCTTGTGTTCATGGAGCCACGTTGCCATTGCTGAAATGGCAAATATGGCCTTAAAGTGTGTGGAAGTCGACAGCTACAAACTAGAAACCATACTGCAAACTATGAAACATGAAAACAAGGATGATTATACTGATTACGCCAATCCCATAGTAGCTGCTTCAATGTGTCAATCATTTACAATAGGAAAGCACTACATTGGGGATTCTCCACTATCAGGAACTCAAAAAAATCGCCTAAAAATGAAAATACGCACAACAGCATTTGAAGAAGATGCATTTGAAGTTGTTTTTGGATATCTATGAAGTTGAAACAATCGGTCCTCCTCCTGAGGGCCGTTTCTGTTGAGGTTGAAAACCATTATGGTGGTAATTTACGATAACATTAAGAAGAACCAGTCTGGCTGACAGAAGCCTCAATTCTACAGAAGTGACTAAATTATGGCAAGAAACCACTGTTTTCCTTAAAGAAATATCATCACTATACATCAGCAATCTTCTTAGATATTACCCAGGCTTTTGATAAAGTATGGCATCAAAGACTAAATCATAAACTAGAAACAAATCTGCCTAAACAATTTGCTGAACTTCTAAAGTCTTACATCGCAAATAAACTATTCAGGATCAAGCAAGAAGAGGAATACTCCGGCTTACACGAAATTAAGGCAGGGGTACCACAAGGCTATGTACTGGGGCCAATCTATACCTATTTTAGACCAACGATATTCCGTCAACCACTGAGATAGCAATAGCCACGTTCGTAGACAACGCTGCAATACTAGCGGTAGGTGAAGGAACTGAAGAAACGACAGAAACATTACAACAAGCCAGCAGGTGGACAGATGGACAAAGCGATGGAGAATAAAACCAAACGGAAGCAAGTAGGTACATATCAACTTCATGAACAAGAAGGAGAATTGCGTGCCAGTGACACTGGTAAACAGCATCATGCCGCATGCTAATACAGCTAAGTATCTTCGAATGAACTTGGATGCCAAACTACGATGGAAAGGGCATGTAAAGAGGAGAAGAGAAGAACTAAATATAAAATATAGGAAAATATATTGACTGCTGGGAAGAAACACACAAGTTTCAATACATAACAAGTTACTTCTTTACAATCAAGTTTTAAAACGAGTGTGGAAATACGCTTCTCAACTTTGGGGCTGCGCCAACAAAACTAAAATCAAACAAATTCAAAATGTTCAGAAAAACGTGCGGAGGAATATCGTATATGCACCCTGGTACGCTAAAAACAGTGATATCTACAGTTATCTAGGGATAAACACCGTGAAGGAGGAAATAAAGGACCTTATCCAGCATAAATCCAGGCTTCGCTTCACGACCACATAAAGGTCGAGGTAATCCAACTCCTCGACAATACAGATCTAGTGAGAAGGCTCAAAGGACTAAACGATTTGAGCTAGTGTAAAGCGACTTGAAAGTGTCAGTGAAAAAAGCAGAGCAAAAGTGAAATTCTAACACACAAAAGAAGTGTTGCAAGACAAAACTGAGAGGACACGAATGTGTCAATTCTTAGCTGCTTGCGATGTCACACCTTATAAATACAAAAAGCTATACATAAGAGGATGGGGCATGTATAGACTAGTGCTTTGCTTACTATTTTATGATATTTAAAATACTTAAACTTAAATATTTATAAACGAAACTTTGTTGTTTTTGTTCATACTTTGTTTAAATAAAATCTAATTAAAATAGAATACCGAAAATGCCAAACAAGCATCTCTGATTCTTCATCATTGTCATGATCCTCGTTTGTGCCGCTTTCCCATTGCCGAAGGTGTGTGAAGCAAGACTAAGCTAATTTGTGCTATGCACAAACAGGGCTCGACTGCGGGTTACCATGTAGGTGCGTAATAGTGCTTAACCTGCCCGGTGTGTGGTCTTGTTACTCCTGTAGTGTGGCCGTAATACGAGGAGTCCCATTAATTTGATCCTCAATAGTAAATGACGACCGAGACCCAGTACCGATCACCCAGAGAACAAGAAAAGCTTCCGTCTCCTGGAGTAATTCGAACCGGGAAGAATTTGAACTATTACATCAAAAGCCACTCAGCCATCATAACCCTCATTCATAGTAGATACCGTCAATAGCGCAGATAGATATCGCAGTATCTTTGTGATATGTATTTTGGGTTGATCCTTTTTGGAATGGTAGATTCGTACTCTCCTGTGAATCCCCCAGTATTGTCAAGCATATCAATGGTATCGAATTTTGTATCGTCTTCTCCCCAGTAGGTATGATTACAATTACAACTGTTTAAAAAAGCACACAGAAGATTGTTTCATACAAATAATAATTCATGACTTCATAAACAAATACCATACCAGTTTATACTTAATAATAACTTACTATAAAGCACTATACAAGAATAAACTAGAAGAAAAGATAAAAGAAAGTTGTTATATTCATTTTAAAATGTGCTGCTTTATATGAATTAATTTCTTAATTTGTTTGCCGCGTTATTTTAATTGCAGTCTTATTTTGGGTTGCCGTTTGTTTGAGACATGTTGACAGTTCCTTTTGTGTCGAAACTGCCGACTTTTGTTTTTCCGCGCTTGACCTCGGACGCTTCCGAGAATTCACGTGTCCCTTATTTTAGAACATTTCATGATGTTTCGTAATATGGTGCAATCTTTTGAGGAAGGTGCAGATTCCCGTTGCGTTTTCAAGTCAGTCAATTTTCGGTCTCTCATGACTCCGGTTCTCAGAAAACTCCATCAATCGGGGACCGTAATTACGTTAAATGCTGTAGGGGCGGCTTCTGAGTTTTCTTTCGAGGGGTATCCGTTATGTGTACTTCGTTTCGCTGTTTTACCAAGGGGTATAAACAGACCTTCGGCTACTGTCGGATTTATAGGAAGCACTGGATTTAACCCTCAGTAAAGCCAATTCTTGGGGAATTGACCGATCGCCGTTGGGCGGATAAATTGCGAAGCCCAGCTTCCGTCGTTCTGCGGCTATTTTTTTATACCATCGTAGAGCCCTGTCTTGCGTTCAACGTTAGCAGCCTGTTGAAATCGCCGCTACATTGTGCCTGCCTCGTTTTAGCCATCCACCCGAATTCAAGGTAAAACATCCAGTTTTGTGTTGTGATAAAGAAACCTTTTTTTTGCTCGCGTTATCTTGCAGACTTCAAATTTAACTTCAGGTAAATCCAACAAAAAAACGACCTTCAGTCGCCATATGTGGTGTTAGTGGTTTATTATCAAACTACCATATTATATTCTGTTATTTTTTTGTGAACTTCAGCGTCACTGGTGGTACGAAGCTGCATGCAAAACGTAAATCATCGTTGCGCCTGTGGCGGCGAGTTTTTTCCTGAACGTTCAAAAATTTAAATCATGTAATTCAAACTTATAGCGTTATCACTAGTCATTTTATTGTACTGTCATATTTTAACCGTTTTATTTATTTATTTATTGCTGTTGGCTTCTCGGCCTTCCACGAGGACCTACAATCAGCTGGATTTAGAAGGTTGCGCCCACTTATTTTGACCCGCCCTGTACACATCTAAAGATTTCCTCCCATAAGCGATTTTCACGAACTCCCCCTACTCCTCTGAGCTAAGCTGTAGGCCGTTTTCCATCTATCTGGTGACGGGTCGTCGAAATAGCTCGATTGGCCCGTAACAAAGTAAAATAGAGACGTGTAATTCAGTCAAAGAAATGTGGGAAAAGATAAAACAAAATGTTATTATTGCTGCTGACGAGGCAATAGGTAGAAGAAAAGAAAACGTAAATGCAGATAATAAAACACCTTGGTTCACAAAACAAGTGAAAAAACTGGCAGAGAAAAAGAAGAAGGCATACCTTACATACAAAATGAAGTCAAATCAACAAGAATATGAAAAATACAAAGGAATAAGAAATGAAGTAAACGCCGAAATTAGATAAATAAGAAGGCCCACTGGGAAAATTATACAAAGAATATGGAAAATAATCTATATGGAAGTCAAACGAGAGTATGGAAAGTGATACAGAACAGAAAGCAGAAGCTAAATAGAAATTTCAAAACGAATAGAATAAGTGGAAAAGAATGGAGGGTCTATTTTACATCGTTACATGAAAGAATTCCCCAAACGGCAGAAAGAACACTAGAAGTACACCATCATGTCGATAATCTGGAACAGATTGAATGAACACTCGAAGAAGCGGCATATCACCTACGGAATGGAAAAAATCTTTGCCCAACTCTATGTATTACAAAGCTGCGCCTATGTTGCATATAATTATTCATATGTTTACGTAATTTTTGTTTACAACATAAAAATACGGAAATATGTTTATATCAAATCGTCAAGAACGTATTATTTACCAAAATAAAACAATTATTCGTTACCATTTGTAATTAATCCTGTATACTCTTCTGAAAAAGTAGCTTCTTCTATTACGTTTTCTATACTCAAAAACTATAAATATCAAGTTTTATTAATACGCACCTCCTAGAAATGTGGCAACGGAACAAAACATTATATTTAAAATTTTTTATTACATAACACTAGCCGTTCTTGATAAAAAAATTACATAAATAACAACTACTGATAATATCTTTGTTGGATTATTAAAACATTGCACAAGTGGTCGCTTGATTTATAATTCTCAATGAAAAGCAAATCTCAACATGCGTCTTATGACACATCATTCACAGAATCCAGTAAATACGATAGATTACAGCGACGTCGGAGCTCTGGGTTTCTTTAATCTTCCAGATAAACTTGGAAACTAGTGTCAAAGTTGACGTTTCCATCATTTGCACGAGAATCGTAATCTGAATACGTAAACATGTTTTAGGAAATATCGAAAGTTAATGAATATAAGCAAGGACGAGATCTGTAATTGAAATTGTTATTTGTGGTACGTGAGTGTGCACATAGTGTGGATTAAAAAAATTGGGGTGAGTACTTATATGTGATTTCAAATTTACGATTTATATGTTTTTTTATACCTTTCTCTGATATTTTGAAAGAATTTTGGGGATAATGGAAATTAAATAATTGTCAATATATTTTTGCCAAGGTATTGGTTACGCAATACATTAGGGTGGTTTAAATTATTGCTTCGAGTTTCTTCAAAGAAAGTTAAATTGGAGCACTAAGATCATTAATGCGTGCCCATGAGAAGTAAACCGAATGGCTAGACTGCATTCAGAAATAAATGCTGCTTAGCTGTCACATGTTTATAGATTAATAATATTAAACACATTCCTAAACAGTATACAAGGCAATTGTAAAATCACCAATGTGTACTGTTTTAAGGTTAGAAATTTTAAATTCCACTCAACAGCTAATATTTACTAATAATCATATTATAAAGAAAAACTTATCTAGAGCCAATAGAATAGTATAGCAAATATTTTGTGGGGTCGGGCACGCATTGATGGATTTTAGTCAAATGTATACAGCAATTAACATGTCGAAGCAACATGAATAACTTCAACAGGGTTTATTAGTTTTTTGCCCCTTCATATCTGTTTGGACACTATTATTTTTTACATGGTCTGTTTTCTTTCCTTCGCCCTTTTAAAAAGAAGAGTAAAACTATTTTGCTTTGCTCATCTAGTTGTTCAAATTGTCCAGAACAATTTGGTTTGCTGCTTCATCATCATCATCCCCAGCGTTTAGATATTCCATCTCTGGACGTACGCCTCCCCAAGTTGTCGCCATGCTATTCTATCTGTCGTCGCTCCCATCCATTGGTTTGCTGCTTATCATAATTAAAATAATAAAACTTTTCAATACGTTTACAAGCCGTAACGGAATATTTTACAGAAAATTTCTTGATCAGTAAAACAGATCATGGTATTGGTTCTAAGCTGACATTTATAAAATTGATTTAGCAGGAATTTCTAAATATTAATCAACTACTTCCATTATTACTCAAATATTTGATCCTCTCGTATTCTACACAAAATATTAAAAAAAAAACAAGTTTAGTATTAAAAGTTATATCAGAGCATGCTACGTAATCACGATCGAGGAAAAGGTTAAGGGGAGTTACAGTAACATTGAATTCTGAAATTCTTGCTATTTATGAATGACACAATCATTCACGGAAAGGATAGTTATCAAACATTATGTTATTACAATAACAAACATACTTATTTATTAGCAGAATTAACCTATTTTATTTTAATAGGAAAACATGAACAACTCACACTTGACACAAATATGCCTAATTGTGTTATTACAACTATCTACTGTATTTATGGAACCTCGATGTTATTGGAGAAGTGCAGCATGTAATACCTTAAAATGTGTGGAAGTCGACAGTACCAAACTGGAACAGATACTACCAACTATGGAACATGAGCATGATTACGACGATGATTATGCGGAGTACACCGATTACGGAGTAACAGCTTGTGCGAACTTGGATGTGAGCCACTCGAATGTGGACGCAATAAGAAGCACAACATTGGGAGTCCATCATCCTCACGAATTCAAAGAGATGCGTTTAGGAAGAATAAATTTAACATCAATTGAAGAAGATGCATTTTCAAATTTTGGCAACTTGACGAGGTTGTTTTTGGATCACAATGAAATGGAAACCATTAGGTTATCGAGTGGATTAAGTAGTTTGGAAGAACTCGATATAAGTCATAACAAAATCACCAAACTGCAGGCCAGTGATTTACCGAAAATAAATACCCTCAAACTTTTAGACCTAGCCAATAATCAATTAACAACATTAGAAACTCTTACCTGTAATTTTGAGCAGTTGGAAGAGTTAATTGTAAATAATAACAGCTTAACTGAAGTAGAATATAATTTCCAGTGCACAAAAAAGCTGAAAAATTTGAATTTGGCTTTTAATAAAATTAGAGAAATCAATGCCCCCACTTTCATTGAGTTAGAAGATCTGGAAACATTATATTTAAATGACAATCAACTTGTCGCACTGCATCAAAGTGTTTTTGCAAAACAGCAGTCACTTCGCAACCTTTACTTACATAATAACAAACTGCACACCATAAATGCCACTACGTTTTCTGGTTTGAAAAACCTTAAAGTATTGTCAATGCGTAACAATAATATTACTACCATTCAACCTAACTCATTTTCAGACTTAAAATCACTTACATCTATTAGTTTAACAGACAATCACCTACACGTCTTAAAATCGGATACCTTTAATGGTTTAGAAAGTTTGTCATTACTGTATTTGAGCCGATTACCTATAGCAACAGTTGAAGAAGGTGCCTTCCGCGGTTTAAATAGTCTTAGATACTTAAGTTTGGATCGTTGCAAATTGCAATACATCTCATCTGCTGCTTTTAGCGACCTCACCAGCTTGAAGATTTTAGTATTAAGTAACAACAACATATACCTTCATCCGAACATGTTTTCAGGTCTAAAGAATCTTATCCAAATTGATCTTAGCGGAGATGCATATTATTTCATAGAACCCAATGCATTCGCCGGTTTAGAACAAGTGGCTCAACTGGATTTATCTAATGTTGTAATAAAACGGGTATCTCCGGGAGGCTTTAATGGCCTTGACAACGTTGTATCTCTGAACCTCAGCAGAAACCTAATTCAGACATTAGAACCC
Source organism: Limonius californicus (assembly GCA_014611495.1). Taxonomy (NCBI): domain Eukaryota; kingdom Metazoa; phylum Arthropoda; class Insecta; order Coleoptera; family Elateridae; genus Limonius; species Limonius californicus. The sequence goes on along the minus strand of JABXWE010003078.1, from coordinate 2,930 downwards.
GATGTTTTTGTAGGAATGCCAAAATTGAAAAGTTTGGATTTAAGTAGTAATACGATCAATAAAATAAGCGCCGATACATTTTTTGAGCTCGACAATGTCATTTCGTTGGATATACGCAATAATAGCATTCCATTTTTAGAAGAGAATGCTTTTAAGGGATTGAAAAACGTAGAGAGCTTAGATTTATCAAAATTACAAATACAAGCCTTAGAACCGGGAACTTTTACTGGGCTGGAAAAATTGATTACATTAAATTTAAACTACAACAATATTGCTAAACTTCAAGCTAAAACGTTCTCAGGGCTTTCCAACCTAATCAATTTACGGTTGGATAGTAATCAGATAGGATCTTTGGAAAGCAATGCATTTAATGAACTCAATATGTTAGAATCACTGAATATTACGAATAATACAATTTTCTCTTTAAAGGGTGACACCTTTAACGGGTTAGGTAAAATAGAAAAATTAAATTTACTTGGTTTAAACATTATCGACATAGAGACGCATGCTTTCAGGGGACTCAGTAGTTTGCATACTTTAGATCTGAGCGGAAACCAAATTGTGACAATCAAAACGGAACTGTTTACTGATGTACCAACCCTTGAAATCCTGTCTCTGTACAATAATAACATCACCACAATTGAAGGATTCGCTTTCAAAGGCCTCGCAAACGTTAAAACCTTTAATATAAGCCAAAATCGCATTTCTTCCCTTAAATTAAATTCGTTCGCGGGTCTTTCTGCTTTAACGACACTCATTGTGAGCAACTTAGGTATTAATTCCATCGAAAAGGGAGCTTTTAACGGTCTTGGGGAGGTTTTGAGTTTAGATTTGCGTGGGAATTCAATTACGAGTCTGACCGGCTATACTTTCGAAGGACTTACAAAGCTAAGATATCTATATTTAAATGATAAATTTAATCTTATAAATAGTAACGCTTTCACTGGCCTTGGAAACGTGCCTATGCTGACTTTGAACAAGGCAGACCTATCCCAGCTTGAAAGCAATACTTTTAAAGGAATGGATAAGCTAGAAATACTACGTTTAGTAAACTCCCACGTTGGGACAATTAAGGGTGGTACATTCCAAGGTTTATCCAAATTACGTGAATTAATCCTAAGAAATTGCACCATTGATACGTTAGAAGAACGAGCTTTTTCATATTTGAACAATATAGATATTAACAATCCTACCTATGTAAGCCGATATAATTTATCAAAGTTGTCCATTAAAACTATAAATCCTGGGGCGTTTTTAGACTTTAAGATTCCAAAGTATGCATATTTTATGAAAGTTTTGGATCTCTCGTTTAATAATTTAACCACTATTTATGGAAATACTTTCAAAGGATTGCAGTACATGGATCAACTACTGCTTAACGACAATCAGATTAAAACAATCGAGCCGCTAGCATTTCTAGAATTGGAAGATTTAAAAAGATTGCAATTAAAAAACAACGGATTGCTAACGATATTGCCAGATACCTTTAAAGGTTTAGACAAACTAGATACGCTAGATATTAGTAATAACAAGATAACTACTTTAAATTCCGATTCATTTCCTATATTGGGTAAGCTTAGAACTTTAAACATTAGTGGAAACGCTCTTACCGAAATTTCGTTTAGTATTTTTAATAATCTGAATTCGTTGGCAAGTTTGACGCTTACAAACAATAAGATAATGACGTTGCAAGGTGACTCTAATTCAGCTTTGAGCCAACTGATGACTTTGGATTTAGCACAAAATCATCTTTCTACGTTCAATCCGGCAATATTGTTGCCAATGAAGAAATTATTTTATTTTTCTCTAAACTCCAACAACATATCAGACCTAAACACCGACCTCCTAGTTAAAACTGTAGGTCGTATGCTGTCAATCAACATTGGTAATAACAGCTTTCCTTGCCCTACACTGGGTCAGATTCTGTTGAAATTCAGAAAACATAATATTAGATACACACGACAATCAAATGCTTTACAATTAGGTTATGTGGACGGCGTAAGTTGCGTGGAAGTTGAAAAAGAAGAATCTGCTCCAGCCAAAATAGATTTGTCCGGTTTTGAAAAAATTCTCAATAGTACCAATGATCGCATTGATGCTCTGACAAAGCAGTACAATCGAAGTACAGTTCCTCATCTTACCATGCATTATCTTACACAATTGGTCGATTCAGTAAAGAGTCTTCATACTAAATTCGAACACCATGCTAACCATACCCCGCATGTTAAAGAACATCGCCACCCTGTAGATTATTCCAATAAGATGACCGTATTTGAAAGTTTGCTTATTGTTATTTGCATTGTAATCTGTGTAGGTAAATTAATTCAGCTGATTAAATATTGTTTCCGGCGAATAAGTAATAAAAACGATTATGCTCTCCAGGAGGCTCAAATGGAATTGATAAATGCGAATTTGTAAAATTTAAATTTTAGTTTTAAGTTATTGAATTATGTTAAATTTAAGTTATAATATAACTGTGTAATTGTACTGTTTTTGTATTTATTGTTATAATATGTAAGTATTTATATTGTGTATTAAAAACCAAATATTTGTATATGAGACCAATCTGTGTTATTTTAATATAGTAGTTTGGAGGAACTAAATTATTTAATTGTAAAAGTGATAGTTTTATTAATAAGCTCGGTGTATACAGGGAATTTTTCTTTTTAGTATACATAGCCTATGTATACTTTTAAAAGAAACGCCTATTGTGTAGGCAACCAACTGTACTGACAACTGAAGCATGCTGTGACCACAGCAATCAAATTAATTCAATGCTAAAAAATAAAATTAATCTTTATTTAGTGTCAAACAATTGTTAGAAAATTTAAATCAGAGGGATGCGTAATAAATTCCCATAAAATAAAAACTGAAAGTAATCACGTTTTAACCGAAGAAATGAAATGAAATATTTTATGCTACGTTGAATA
>JABXWE010003077.1:0-19364 GCA_014611495.1 Limonius californicus | reverse complement strand
TGTTTAAATTAAGCTTACAGCCCCCAACTTGTTGTCTAAATTAATAAATAAAGAATGCGTTAGGCTAGCATGTTCAAATAAAGATGGATGACTTACCAATCGAAAAAAAATCCGATTGACGGGAACAAAAGATCGAACGAAGATCACAAATCGGTCAAGGACCTACACCGAGAATCCACAATTCACAACGGATTACGATGTATACAAAGATTCACTCAATAAATCGAGAAGAACTCTCAAGTAAAATATACTTAAACGCAGCAATCTATATCGACGTTCAATCAATTCTAAAGATCACAGCAAGATGATTACCGGAAGTGAAAGTTTTCTAAGAATCAACTCGCGCAGCTAGGAACGCGCAAACTCAATCAATCATATGCGAACCAGCAAAATAAGTTGCAAACCAATCAGGCGCGAAGATACCGTTACACAGTAGCTTTCTAGAGTGAATATTAGGTGTTTTCTGATGCAGTTAACCCTTTAAGAAAATAATAATAATAATAATAATAACAATAATAACAAAAAGTTGCCGTAAGTCGATAGAGTTTTGAACCAAAAATCTAAGTATGGAAATTTGAAAGCACATCGGTGAAACTTGCAGGATAGTTTTAAGAGCTAAAAACAATAAAGCAAGTTTAAACCAGCATAGATTAAAAATACTTTATTCTGGGTTTATTCCACTTTCTGAATTTCAAAGGTTTGCTGAACGGTGCATATGTTGATGTTAGTGTTTCTTGGTATCTATGTTGCCGCCAAAGCTTCGATTTCACTTATTGTGTTATGTATCTAGGTAATTTACGTATTAACTAGCTGAGTCATTTAAGCGAATTGCAGCGATTAATCAATTAAAACTTTTGTCTAGTTAGCTTAAACATTAGGTAGTAAATATATAATCTAACTGGCAGGGGATCGGTGAAGTATTAAATAATACTAACCTGATATGCTCATCAGTGGTGCACGGAGGGTATTGTCAGGGGGTTGCTGTTGCTAATATTCATTAAATTAACAAAACTAATGACTGGAGCAATTTTGATAAAAGCACGACTTGCATTCTTGAAATCAGAATAGCTATTTTTATAACAATTGCGGAAAACAATTCACTACATACAAGTGCAGAATGCCGACGGCCGAGTGCAGAAATCTGCACGTGTATATGAAATTGTTTTCGGCACGTTATATAAACAACATTTTTCCTACAACTGTTATATATGAAGAAATTATTTTAATGTGACTAAAATTAAAAAAAAAAAAGATTGTATCCCACCACATCAAGTCGTTATTTCACGACTTTGCTAAGCGCTTTGCTAAGATTTGGTGATTGATTCATTGTTTTTGAGCGACATTTAAAGTTAGTTTAACATTTCTGTAATTCAATTTGATATTTCTGTAAAGAAAAAATACAAGTGTTGTATCTAATAAGAATCCATAACATGCACTTTGCTTGTGTGCTGCAGTTTCTCCGCACGCTTTGTGCCCTTATAAACGCAAGGGAATCTTTTATTGCAGAGTCCGCCTATGAACGCTTGTTTTTTCACTTCTTAGTTTCACTAAATGCTGTTTTCCATAAGTGTGTGGCGCACACTTAGTAGATCCTGAATAAACTCCCCGATGCTCTTTAGAGTCCACTTAGATAGAACTTTGAGAAATCGGAAAATTATTGATGTTCCAAGCTGTATTTACAGTATGATCAACAAAATTGTCGATAAAGTTGACCGTGGAAAGTAAAGCATGCGTCTTTACTTAAGTCATTCACTTTAACATTTATTATAATTACTTATTTATTTTTCTAGAACACAAAATATTTACTTCTGAATGCATAATTAAACATAATGCAGGGATTGCAAACTTCCAATATTTCTTTAGAATCTGGTAAAGTCGACATTTGAGAGGCTGGGGTGGCTGAGTGGTAAGATAGCCAGGCTTTGGATGTAAAGTCCGAACGCTTCCCGGTTCGAATCACTCCAGGGTCAGACTTTTTTCTAATTCCCTTGGTGATCGGTACTGGCTTTCGGTCTCCATTTGCCAATGTAGATCAAATTGACAATTGTTATGTACATTTAATTGTGCTACTCCATCTGGATTAGAGCAATATTCTAATTGCCGCTTCATAGGTATTAAAATTCTATTTTAATTGCCATCTTCTTATGCCGATTACAGTTTTCGTTTTTTTTTTTCTTTTAAAATTGAGTTATGAGGGGCCAGCAAAACCTTGACGTTTCCCTTTGTAAGTTGAAATTGCCGATTAATGTTTTGTCTGCACCTGATCCTGGACGCTTTCTGCGAATTTACGTGTCAAATCTTTCCAGAACTATTTCATCATGTTTCTCAAGGTGGTGTAATATTTTTGACCAACGCATGTTCACGAAGCGTTTAGCTCTTCAGTCAGCCTTTGATCTTCGCTGGACTCCGGTTTACCAAGTCCATCTACGGGAGCCGTTAAGAAATTAAGTACTGCAGGGGCGGCTTATGTTTTCTATGGGTTTCCATCGCGTGTATTTTCGTATCGCTGTTTCACCGTGGAGTGAACAGAATATCGACAAGTGCCGGATTTAAAAGAAAACACGCTGGAGTTTTTATCCCTGGAAAGGCTATTCATTGCGAATTTGCCGATCGCCTTTGGCTGATTATTATCGAGCGCATTTGTTGTTCCTGTACATGTGCCGTTGCTGCGACGAACTACGAGGGTTGTGGAGCTAATGTTTCGTCCCAAAGTTTTCTGAAGAAGTCGTCTACCTTTTCCCGAACTTGAAAATACCCCAGACTGTACCTGCATCTGGAAAACAACCCCCAGAATTGTGCCTGCCTTCACCGGAAGTCAAGATAAAGGACCTGGTTTTTTTTTGTGTGGTGAAAAAAAACCCTTTTACGCGTTAACTTGCAAAATTCCAATTGACTTAACCTTTTTTTTTTATATAACAAGAAGCGACCTTCAGTCGCCGATTGTCCCTTTTTTTGTATTACTAAATGTAAAGAGTAATATTATATATATTGTGCTATTCGTGTAAACTCCGACACCACTGGCCACGTAGTCGTTTGGACAATTTAAATAACGTCCGCCAGCGACGGCGAGTCCCTCCTCTTGAGCGCCCAAATTAACTATTTGTAATATAGAACTAGATATTAATTACCATTTGCCGTCATTTTTGTATTGCCCTTTCCAGTTGTTTAATTACATGTGTTTTAAAATTTATTACATCTTTTATTATTTTGTATTTGTATTTGTGTGTGCATCAATTTTGCAAGCTTTCTAAACAGGAGGGAGGCACAATAAAGGTGAGTTCGATTCCCGTAAGCTGCTGGCTCCTCGGCCTTCCACGAGAACCTGCAATTAGCTGTGACTTGGAAGGTGGCGCCCGCTAATTTTGACCTACTCTGTACACCACCGGGAAGATTTCTTCCCTTAAGCGATTTCCGTGCATCCCCCTACTCCTCTGAGCTAAGCTGCAGGCCTTTTTCCACCTATCCTGTTGCGGGTCGACGAAAAAGCTCGTTTTGCCCGTAACACAATCCTCGTATTACGGTCGCGTTAGACGAGTAACAGGACCATAAACAAAAACATCCCCACACCAGGCAAGTCAAGCACGGTTTCGCACCAATACTGTAACCCGTTGGGCCCTGTTGTGCATAGCACAAACTAACTTAGCTTTGCCTCACACCGCCCAGACACTGCGCAAGCGGTACAAACGAGGATCACGATTATGAATGAAGTCGACATTTGAATAGCTTGATAAACCTCGAAGGAGTCCAAGCAAGTTCTTTAATAAATAAAGATCCATAAGTTGCCTTAAGAGGATCTAGCTGTCATTAGTCACTGATAGCCAAACCTCCTTAGTGCAGTCTGTTGCATTTTAATTATTAAGGATCTATAAGTTCCGGTATATAATCTATAAAGGGCTATTACACAAGGCCACTTTTATCAGGTATCAAAGACTTTAAGAATCGCACATGATGATCGTAATCCCTGTGGATGTTATGCATTCAGAAATAAATGTTTCGTTTTCTAGAGTAAAATATAATTGCAATAAGTGAACTATACGATGATAACTATTAAGTAATTGTAGCAAATATTAGAAAATGCATGGCGTAAGTAAAGACACAACCAACCCATATAGAAAATTTTGTTTACAAATAAAAGAGGTGAGTCTGGGAGTCATTTGATCGTTTTTCTTCAACAAACATATAAATGGAGGTAATGCGTAAGGTGTCCACCTTTGTGACTAGAGTCAGGCAGAGGGTACTAGATATAACACTTGCGTCTCCCCTACTTTGTGCAAATAAGAATTGGCATGTTCCTCGCGAAACTTCAAAGAAACAATTAACAAATATGAGATTGCACCTAAATGATATGGGAAAACACAACGAAGAAGTAGAGTCCCAAAAATGATAGACCGGTAGTTTCATGAGGGTAACATCAGATATGAAGTGGATGAAGTAAATTCAGAGGTATATATGGTAGAGGATCGAGAAATAGCCTCAATAAATTCACTTCACTTCACACATTAAATACACTTTTATCAGGTATCAAAGACTTTAAGAATCGCACATGAAGATCGTAATCCCTGTGGATGTTATGCATTCAGAAATAAATGTTTCGTTTTCTAGAGTAAAATATAATTGCAATAAGTGAACTATACGATGATAACTATTAAGTAATTGTAGCAAAAATTTGAGAATGCATGGCGTAACTAAAGACACAACCAACCCATATAGAAAATTTTGTTTGCAAATTACAAATTTTAAGTTTTTAATATCTTAATTTATTGATTATCTGAGGTTAGGCTTTACCAATAACATCTGCATGCATTTTTGGCACTAATTGCTTCAGTTGAACTTCCTAAATATTAGGTTTTGCTTAAATCGATGACCGATTAATTCCATGAATAATTAATAATAAATAGAGTAGAGATATTTATAGAAAGGGGAAGGGAAAGGGAAGGAAGCCGCAATCCCAATACTGTTTACAAGGGCCTCCTGTTTCACTTAAACAGGTTTGCGTTGATCTAATTATATCAACACGTTCTTAGTTTGCCGAATCTCAAAATGGCATAGCCTATTCATCGCTAAGGTGATTTGATTTGTGGGTACTACGCTAGTGCATTTTTCCTGCGGGAATGAAGAAATCCGGTATAAGTTTCAAAGATAAAGATGTCAAGTTGAAAACTTGTTTGTATTCCAAAGTTTCTCATTTACCGTCTCCAGGGTTCTTATTTTAAAATTTTTCCTAGCAACTAAGAATGATGATGTCGTAGAGTAAATTGCTATTAATAAAACGTAGAAACGGGAAAACGGGGAGAGGAATTGTTAAAGGCGCAAAGGTTCACTTAATTTGATATATGAAAGTCACGTTATAAGGTGGCTGCTCTACAATATGTCATCAAGTCCTTATTTTAGAAAGTGGTGAGGGTGTGACATATGAATATGGGGTTTCTTCATGACGTTTAGGAGCGGCAGGTCATTTTTATGAGGCACTAGGGTTAGATAATATCGCTGTGAATAAGAACACTTTGTCATTACTTCATTCATTGCAATGAGCCCTTTATAGACCGCATTTCTTCCCTAGAAAATTGAGGCACGTGGCTTTCCTTTTGTCATCTAACCCGCTGTGTAAAATTTGCTGTCAACGATAATTATTGTCAGTCATTATATTTAATGTTTAATCTAAAAATATCTATTTTGCTAAAAGCAATTTTTTTAGTCTAGATATATTTATTTTGCTTTCGTTTTTGTAAATGAACCATTAGAAAAGGTTTATGGGCTGTATTTTTTCTAGTTCTGAAGGTGAAGTCATTAAAAGTTTGGATGAAGTTGTAGTAACAGAACACTCGTTTCCAGTCTGTGCCAAAACTATCCTATCTAAAACAAATGTAAATCAAACTAATGGCGACAGTTAAGTTTTGTATGCATTTCCTTCTCCAGAACTTCTTCATTGCTTTCCGCACAATATTTCACGTTAGTGGAATTTTCCAATTTTACACCTTCGTTTGAAAAAGTTAAACCGCACCATTCATTATTTATTACACGTTAACACATAATAAGATTATTTTGGGTTTTCGTTGTCGAAGCGATTCAGAGCAGCCGTTATTCGAACTTAATAACGCAGATAAATATTTTTCTTTCGATCGGTAGGAGGGTAATTTCCATAGTACGAATGAAATTGCCCAAGTGCTCTTTACGTTTAAGATTTTTATGTTGCGCTTTGAGTTTGAATCCTTTGAATTGTTCTTTTCAACTAGGAACTGACTTTAATTTCGATTGTTCTCGAAAGGTACCGGAGTTACAACTTTGTTCCAGTAATGCGTCCATTATGGTTCTCAATGATAAAGGGAGTTAGTAAACGTTGAAAAAGCACAAAGACAAAAGTTTTTTACTCGCTCAATCTAAAGTTTGACGTCGAAATGAAGTGTTCTGCAATGTTAGAATGATGACAGCAATTTACTGCGGGAGCGACCGAGATAGCGAGAGGAAAACGGTGGCGGGAAAAAGATCACTAGAGCAGCAACCTATTTTGCTGATTACCTTCCTTTTGCAGATAAGCGAGAGCGTAGATAATATTGTATGTGCGCTGAAATGAACAAGAGCATAAATTTTTGTTTCAACCATAAATTTGAACACTTTTGCCATATATTAAAAAGTTACCAAAGAATGATATACTGTTTAATTTTAGTGCCGCTTTTTTTGACTCCGGGGTTATTTGTGTAACTAATTCTAATTCATTCCCATGTTCCATATTTTTCTTAAAAATTATTTTTATTTCCTAACGCTGGAAAAGCCGGACCTATTTCGTACGGTTATTTATGACACAATTTATAACTCTAACTTTTATAGATGGACAGGCGCTTGCTTCTAAGTCAAATGTGAATTCGGAGAGAAAAATCCAGACGCAATTTTTCAAACATTATTCGTACCAGCTGGTAGGCACGAAATTTTAAGAAATGACCAAATAAATACCTGCTGGAGGTATCTAAATCGGATTTGAGAATCAGATTGAAAATTCCATTTCCGGCTCCTTCGGTACCCACAGTTCGGGAATCATTATGTGATAAGGCTTAAATGTTAATGTGATTATGATAGTTGTGATTTCCGGCTATGAAATCGTAAGCTTTCCGCGAAAATCGGCACAAAGCTTAGACGAAGGAGTGTGTGCCGAAAGCTGTCGCGAATTCCCTTAGCCCAAAACCGTGTGTTCTGCGCATTAGCAGTCTCTGTCTCCAAAGGATGCTTCGTCGAACATGATTAGATTATCAATAAGCTGCTTATCATTTTCCAACATATCAAGAATACTGAAATCGTCGTTCTACCTATTTTTCGATTGTTCCCAAGTTTCACGCGGACGAAAATAGAAACTTGTACTTATGTATTTATTGTCTGCGTTCCTGTTTTTTTCCTTCAGAAAATATTGTAACAATAGGAGACCTTATCTTAAAGCAATTCGTATTATTGTTTAGTAGGTACGATTTCGTGTAGGTGAGTTAGATTACAGTGTCTATGAAATGCAAAAATGTAGTAAGCATTAAAAATGTGTTTTGATTTCTCGTAAAGATTAAGATCCAGTTTTCCAATGTTTTCTCTTCAATATAGAAAAGTACAAAGAGGTTACGATTAAGTAACTAACTATTATTGTAATTTTAAAATAGCATTTTCATGGTAGAACATGTTCGATACATGTGCTGTGCCTTACTGTATAATTGAATATATTCTTTTAATCAAAGTTTAATAATCTAGGCTTGTATTTATTGCTGTTAATATAAAACCTTACTAAATGAGTTTAGGACTTCTTTGTTTTTTAAAATCTGTAGCCTCTGTTGCAGTTGAAAACTAACTTTAGACGGGGGGCATATGCGAATATAGCTACGAAAAGAGTAATGTACAAACGTTTGTTACAAGAGACAATTTTGCGTTTTTCTCAGAAGTGTGTTACATACATAGATGAAAGTATTATATTTATTTATCTTAGGCCAAATCTTACCTACACCTGGTTTGTTTTTATTGTAGTACAGATTTCTCTGTGTTACCAAATGCTGGCTATATAATAAATACCTATAGTTTAAAAAAATTGTTGAAGTAAGTTTGACTATTATGAATTGGAACCGAATGTTTACATTGTACAGTTTATGTAAGCATCTAACATTATAACTGCTGAGAAGGCTTACATAAATTGTAAACGCAAATTGCTTATTGTCTAGCAGTAATGTATTATATGCGTAATCGCATTACGCCTATTGTAAAGCTGCTTCCATTAGTATTATCTTTAAATTAAACTGAGTTATTTGTGGTTGTACCGTTGTAGTACGTGTGCAAGTATTTCTACATTAATCGTATTAAATTGTTCAACAATTCAGTTGACCTGTATCAATTTGCTTCTCACTTTTAGTGTGATGATACATGCTCAGAACCTTATATGATTATGAAATATTTATTATGGTGTATGTTTGGTTACACATTTTTCATGCAGACGAGGTGTTGTATTTTGTAATATTATCTAGACTGTGTTTGTACGATTTTGGCATATTCATAAAAGGCAATCAAGACAATTTCTATATCTTCTTACTGAAATATTTTTATATGCTTCGTTAACATTCATTTGACTAGTTGCATCTCTTAGGTTTTTGAAACGATGTTGATGCATATTTATTTTTTCATATAGTTGTTTCTTTGAATTCAATAAAACTGTGGAAGTATGCTTGTTTTTTAACTATACAATTGCATGGATAGTTGAAACCGTTAACTGTTGTAACGTTACGGACCCTTTGTGTTGTGTTTACCTTTTATTCGTTGTGATTCGTCGTGATCGTCTTAGGTTTGAATCTAGAGTAGTTGAGCTAAATACGCGAAATAGAACACAGGAGAGGTTTAATATTGTTATTAACGTAAATATCAACTGCAGACAGTGCAATTTAACTACCCCCGGTATTCACCTGTTCAGCCTAGGAAACTGCAGGAAACCTTAGCCGGGGTAGCGCAATGTGATCTCAAGTATAACGATTTCCTTCGAAAATCTAAACTATTTGCTCAGTAAAACAAAATAATAAGGATGAAGTTATAGGCCTGTGTGCAGGGTGGTTTTCTGAAGGTGCAAGTTGAATGATTAAGGAACGTGAAGCTGCATCTAAGATACCTCCAAGCGTAATCATCAAGGGTGGCCCGCAAGCTGCTGAGATACCTCACAGCGCTGGGAAGGTGACTGGTTAAAGCAATTTGAGGCTGCAGCTGATATATTTCAAAGGGCAATTATCAAGGGAAGCCGTAAGTTGCTGAGATATCTCAAAGCGCTGGCAGGTGAAGGGTTAAGGGAACCTGACGCTGCAGCTGAGAGACTTCAAAGCGCAATCGTCAAGGGAAGCCGTAAGCTGCTGAGATACCTAAAAGCGCAATAGTCAAGGGAAGCCGTAAGCTGCTGAGATACCACAAAGCGCTGGCAGGTGAAGGGTTAAGGGAATTTGACGCTGCAGCTGAGATACCTCAAAGCGCGATTGTCAAGGGAAGCCGTAAGTTGCTGAGATACCTCAAAGAGCTGGCAGATGGAGGGTTAAGGGAACTTGACGCTGCAGCTGAGATACCTCAAAGCGAAATCGTTAAGGGAGCCCCGTAAGTTGCTTTGAGAATACCTTTCAAAGCGCTGGCAGGTGAAGGGTTAGGGAACTTGGACGCTGCAGCTGAGATACCTCAAAGCGCAATCGGCAAGGGAAGCCGTAAAGCTGCTGAGATACCTAAAGAAGCTGGCAGGGGAAGTGGGGGTTTAAGGGAACGCTGACGCGCATGCTGAGAGATTCAAGCGCAATCGTCAAGGAAGCCGTAAGCTGCTGAGATACCTCAAAGCGCCAATAGTCAAGGGGAAGCCGTAAGCTGCTGAGAATACCTCAAAGCGCTGGCAGGTGAAGCGTTAAGGGAATTTGACGCTGGCAGCTTGAGATACCTCAAAGCGCGATTGTCAAGGGAAGCCGTAAAGTTTGCTGAGATACCTCAAAAAGCTGGCAGATGGAGGGTTAAGGGAACTTGACGCTGCAACTGAGATACCCTCAAAGCCGAAAATCGTTAGAAGAGAAGCCGTAAGTTGCTGAGATACCTCAAAGCGCTGGCAGGGTGAAGGGTTAAGGGAACTTGACGCTGCAGCTGAGATACCTCAAAGCGAAATCGTCAAGGGAAGCCGTAAGTTGCTGAGATACCTCAAAGCGCTGGCAGGTGAAGGGTTAAGGGAACTTGACGCTGCAGCTGAGATACCTCAAAGCGCAATCGTCAAGGGAAGCCGTAAGCTGCTGAGATACCTCAAAGAGCTGGCAGGGGAAGGGTTAAGGGAACCTGACGCTGCAGCTAAGATACCTCAAAGGGCAATCGTCAAGGGAAGCCGTAAGCTGTTGAGATACCTCAAAGCGCTGGCAGATGGAGAGTTAAGGGAACTTGACGCTGCAGCTGAGATACCTCAAAGCGAAATCGTTAAGGGAAGCCGTAAGTTGCTGAGATACCTCAAAGCGCTGGCAGGTGAAGGGTTAAGGGAACGTGACGCTGCAGCTGAGATACCTCAAAGCGCAATCGTCAAGGGAAGCCGTAAGCTGCTGAGATACCTCAAAGCGCTGGCAGGCGAAGGATTAAGGAAACCTGTAAAGGAACTGTGCTTCTTGATAGTGAAATCAAGAATCCCCTCATAACAATTTACTTCTGCTTTTATAGGCCAAAAATGGGTGTTGGATCATGAGAATCCACTGCACGTGCACCCCATTTTTAGAAACAACACGCATTTTATGGCCCCATTCATTTCGTAACTAATAATTTTTGTAAAAATAAGTTATTTGTCTGTTAAAACTCTGAAGGACCAAACGATATAAATAATTCCCATATTTTAGTGTTTCGTTAACACGCCTATGTGTGAAATGTCACCCATGAGGGTAATTAACAAAAAATGTAATAATTTAGAAATGTTATGGCCTAAACTAAACCAAACATTTATCACAACAACAGACGGTGCTAAAGTCAGCTGTTATTGCATATCTTACGTACTTGAGATAAACTCATTCAAAGTCATATTGTTACACTATTTACCTGAAAGAAAACGCTGAAAAGTAATGTTTTAAACATGAAAATATAAACTTTAACTACCGAATGGGTAGTCGTCTTATAATTCCATTCATTGTATATGAAAGTTGATGTTTATTTTGTTTGTAGCCCTCATAAATTAGGTCTACTCGTAAAGGACAGACCCTTTACAAAAAATAAACACGTGTGAAGGAACTGCCGTTCCCAAGATCAATGAGGCGTGATTTCTAAACGCCAACTAAAATTAATTAGCAGTTACATTTTACATGAAATATTTATGCGAGTATAGATTAAAAACTAAAATTATGAGCATAATGTCCCAAAGTTCAACTGTCTGTAATAATATAAACATAATGGCAAATGTGGTCCGCCACACAGTAGGTACTAAATTACACTGCTCCAAGAAATTAACGCACCACTACTAACAATCGCAATATTGTTTAAAGTATTGCATGTAATGAAGTACTTTTAATCATAGATAATCCTTAAAATTAAATAAACCGTATTTTATCCAAATTAACAACAATCAACGCATTTTAACAACAATCAACGCAAAAATAAAAGAATCAGTATTCGAAAACTGAAAAATTGTAAGTTAACGGTTCAGTAGGCTGTCTTTCCGCCTCGACTTATTATGACAGCTTGACAACGACGGTCCATGCTTGAAATTACCACACTTAACTGCTCTTGTTCAAGATTATCCCACATTTCCACGAATGAATTCCCTAGGTCGTTAAGAGTTGCAGGGGGTGGGTGAAAGGATCGTATATGTCCGAGAATGTCCCAGAGGTGCTCAATCGGATTCAAGTCGGGACTTCTGGCTGGCCATTGCATAACAGGAATACCAACGTCGTCTAGGTATTCTTGCACAATTCTGGCCGTGTGTGGCCGAGCGTTGTCGTGCATTAATTGGAAGTTGTCTCAGATGTATGGGGCATATGGCACAACATACTGTACTAAGATATCCGTAATGTACCTCTGACTGTTTAAAGTGCCGTTGGGGAAGATGTGTCGGTCTGTGCGGGCCGTGAAATATATGTCTCGCCATACCATTATTGAGCCACAACCAAATGCAGTCGTGGAGGCAAAATTGCATTGAACGTACCCAAACAAAATCTGGACTCGTCTGTGAACAAAATGCGTCTCCAATTTTTATTTTCCCAATTCAAGGGGCTTCTAGCAAAATCCAATCTGTGTCTGCAGTGATCTGCAATCAACTGTGGGCCAGTAGCTAATAATCTGGTTCTCAGATTTCCGGTTTCAATGCTAACCTGCACATTACATACTGCTGAAAGATATCTTTGGAGGGCTCTTGTGGTGGTAAAGCGCTGTCTTAGTACACGCTTTCGAAGAAAACGATCTTCTACAGTGGTAGTAGCATGTGGTCGTCCTTGCCCTGGTCCCCCTTGCCCTGGTCGCCTGTCATGTTACGCTGAACCGCTGGATGACCCGAGAAATGGTTGCGTGGTTCACCCCAAGCCTGTCAGCGATAGCGCTGAAAGAATACCCTCCTTCGGACAAAATAAGGGCTGTGAAACACTCATTACGGCTTAAATATCTTGAGATACGTTGCATTTTAAATAAAACTGACCGTATAAGCAATTGTTTGATGACAGCTAACTGACCAAGAATAACATGTGTCTATCAGGTTTGTATCAGACAATCATTCCATGCATTTGGTTGAAGTAGATAGCGCACTACTTTTCTTTTATCGCAACATTAATAATTGGTGCGTTAATTTCTTGGAGCAGTGTATATTGTCAAATGTGAAGTCTTACAAAACAACGTCACAATTACTACACAAATACACATTACTACAGAAATAATTAAAAAATTGGATAAGAAACGAAATTTTTGTGGTAAACTTTCCGTTGTGCTGTTAAATACTATTTAATGCGCCTGGCATCTTCGGTGCTTTGTGTGTCTACAGGTTATTAAATTTTGAATATTGTGTATGAATATTATTTCTTAGTTCAGATTCTGTATTTCTAAAAATTACAGAATATATTAAGGAATTTTTAGATATTGTATCTTATACTTCGTGTAATATTTTCCAGGTACAGACATTTGTGTCGAACAATTTCTGTAGATCAATGTGTAGTTTTAGAAGAAATTGTGAAATTAATTTTATCAGAGTACCTCTACCTTTAGAAACGTTTAATTGGTTTTTTTGCTTTAACAGAATCCGATTTTTTCAGTATTTTAATAAGTGTCGTACATACGTCTTATATAAAATTATTAAACTCGTTGTATTCCCGGGAATTCTCGAGACATTCTTCTTTAATTGTTGCGAGTCCCTAGAATAGAAACTTTGTTGAGGCCCTGAAACCTCATCACAATAGATGCAATAAATGTTACAATTAACACATTCTATAAATTTTTTTTTAATTTAAATTTAGGTGTACCAACTATAAGGTTATATGACACCCTAATATTACAGTAAGTATTTGAACATTTAAATTAGCAGTTTTGATTTTTTTACAAATTCACACACTTTGTTTATATTCTGTGGCGTGTCACCGAGGATATCTTGAATGGTGTTTGGTATCATAGTGCTCTGTCTGCTTCTGTCGTATGTGCATTCTTCTAGTAGATGTTGAACAGTTATTAGCGATCCACATTCATCACATACAGGTGGTTGTTCATGTAGGAAGAGATGTTTATGGGTTATGGCACTATGACCTATTCTAAGTCTTGTTAATATGATTTCTTCCGTTCTGTTCTTTTTATACGACGTATTCTACACGCCTACCACTCCTTTTATATTTCTAAGCTTGTTTCCTGCCGTTTGTTCCCACTGTTGTTGCCATCGCTGTAGTACTTGTTCCTTGCAATAGTTTTTGCGAAATATCTTCACTGAGATAGGCTGAATCAGTCTCATAAATTGTTCAGCCATGATATTCTGCGGCGCTCAATACTTCGTTTGCCCTGTATTTTTCCATGAATTATTATTTGTAGCAGACCGTATTTTTGTCTCCGGATTATATGACTTAAGTACTGTAGTTTACTTGTCTTAATCGTATATAGGAGCTCTAAATCTTTATTCATACGTTGTAGAACTTCTCGATTCGTAATTCTGCCAGCCCATGGTATACGAAGTATACGCCTGTTGTTACGTAGTAGCATCTCGGCCGTCTGATCGGTGTGTTTGGTTGCTTACAATTAATTCCTTTTGCGGCCGACCTGCGTTCAAACTTTTTCAGTTCCTGTAGTGTAAGGGAATTTTACGGAATTCTTTTGAAGTTGTAGGTGGATTTTCAATTGGGTGGGTGGAATTTTCTGAAGTGTTGATGTCAAACGGGACTTCTTCTGGAGTTCTTGGCCGTGCAAGATGTGGGTTGCTGGTAAAACTGTAGGAGGTGATTTAAGATTTTGATTTATTCATGCTGCGTGGATTATTTAAATCATCCCCATCAAGACAATTTAGTTAGTTGTCTGCGAGTTATTTTGGTGTTTTGCTAAATTCTCATTGGGTTTAGTCTAGATTAATTAAACACTTTACTAGAAAATTGATACGTTACCCGCCGCATGCGATGTGAAGTCTCGTGGGACCGTTTTCCGAACAATCAACCTATCTCGTTCACCTGTAGCTTTCGATTTCTACGTTGGAGACAATCAGGCTATCGAACAACCAAGGTTTAATTTTTTCCCAGTTTTCCGTGATCTTTATCTTCGTGCGAACGTATGTAGAGCTCC
This sequence comes from Limonius californicus, assembly GCA_014611495.1. Lineage (NCBI taxonomy): Eukaryota > Metazoa > Arthropoda > Insecta > Coleoptera > Elateridae > Limonius > Limonius californicus. The sequence goes on along the minus strand of JABXWE010003077.1, from coordinate 4,640 downwards.
GGTGCTCGTGAAATTCATCTCGGCAGGTACCAAACTCCACAGGGAAGCCAATACTGCGTATATTTTGTAATTTTAACTGTTTGGTATTTTCTATCGTTTTGAACTTTAATTTGCGTTTGCGACTGATCACTTACCTTTAGTAGGTGCATTTAGTTTAATTTTTCCACTTATGTGTAGTAACTGCACTCTGATATTTAATTAAGTTTTTGACTGTGATGTTTGTAAACAACCTGGCTGTGAACTAACTTCAGATCGCTGTCAGTTGTGGCTGTGTCTGTTTTCACGGCTATCTGATAGGTGCAATTTAGACAATTGGTAACTTCATTTGTTGATGAGTAAAATTCCTTGTATTATAGAACAATTATGCGGATTGATTAATAGAGATAAACGATTCGGTTTGGCGCTACCGGTTACATTTTACGCGTCGGTTAAGCTGACTTAACGCTAGGCCTTGCCTCATTTCACCAGCTTCCGGAAATTTGTATTCGGACTTTAATAATTATTAATTTAGCTTTGTGGATCTTTAGATCCGTTTATTTTCAGATAGGGGTTACGTCCGCTAAATTGCTTTCCTTGTCATACTTTGTTCGCCTGAGAATTTTCCCTCAATTCGAATATCCTCGAATTAGTTTGACCTGTTGTTTAAATCATATAATCTAATATTGTAATGTACTTCAGCAATTTGTAATTTCTGTATTTACCCAAGTAATGTGTCAACTAATTTTGAGTCAGTTATAAATTATGGTCTTATCTCAATTCTGGTTTACTGACTTATATATTTAATTTGTGTTTTATGCAGCTTGACTGATATTTATAGAATTTTTAGGTATTCATTACGTTGGGTCGGAAATCTGAGTTTATCAATTGGCTATTTATTGCTGCCTGCTATTTGTCTTACAGGACCGTATTTATTTTATGAATAAATTTTGATAATTTGGGTTTCACCTTAAAATTGTAGGGGCACTCATATACAGAGTGTGCGACTAACTTGTTACTTAACTGTTTATATTTAGCATGGTTGATATACAGGGTGTACTAAGTTTGATTTAATCTTATTATTATTACATTTACTGCTGATTTACTTTTTATTACAAAGTTGTTCATGAAAATTTTTATTATGTTACATTTATGAGTATAGAGGCTTTACTTACAGCATTCCCTTCACTTTGGTGTTTTATTGTATTCTTGTTTGTATGTTGAGACCCGTAAGTTTTATTCTTCGTGGCAAGGGTTTTGTCTTTTGTCCTGTCGTTACCCCCGTGGGAGCTAGTGTGAAAATTTTTTGTACCACTGTACATTCACATTTCGAATGCTTCCAAGCTTTTTGTTTTTAATGTCCAACTTGTTGCACAATTTCAATAATATGTGGAAAATGTATTATTGGACCATTCTTAGTCTTAAATCAATGTTCATGTTCTATATGGGTTGAAATTTCTTTACGATGGTGTAGTTTTGTTGAACGTATCTATCGAGATTTTTGTAGCAACTAACTTATACAATATTATTATTAATCATTATAATAATTGGGGCATTTTGTCTCTTAGTAATCACCATTACATTTGTTTTATTAACATTAATTGTAAGACTAAACTCCTCACTTTTCTGATTTAATTTTTCTAGTAGCCATTGTAGAGTTTTGTCATTATCTGTTAAGATGATTGTATCGTCTGTGTATGGATGTTGTTTATGTCGATTCCATTAACTGTTATTCCAGCAGACTCGTTCTCCAATATTTCACGGAAAATTATTTCGCAATAGATGTTAAATAACGGTGGAAACAATATGTATCCCTCCTTGACACTTCGGCATATTTCAATTTCTTCGGTGAAATTGTTATCTATTTCCACTGCAGATGTCTGATAGCAGTAAAGATTCGATATGATCCTGATATCTCTAAAGTCAATGTGTGCGTTTACAGAGAATATCTAATAGCTCCTGATGTTGAACCCTATTAAATGCTTTATTGTAATATATGAAACTTACATATAAATCTCTATTAACATCCATGCATCTTTTTCACAGTTTTAATGTACACGTGCATGAATTATTTGAGACTCTTTACCCTCGCGCTTGAGGACGTGTTCAAGACACTACCCTGGCAAAATAAAGGTATTAACATCGATGGAACAAGATTAAATAATTTAAGATTCGCCGACGACATAGTCTTAGTCAGTGCGGAAGAATTAAAAGATCTTGCATCATGCAAGGATTAGACGATGCCTCCCAAACTATAGGCTTGAAAATGAATATACAAAAGACTAAAATTATGAACCCAGAAAATATTAGGGTCACTCTGAGAAATCAATCCATAGAAAATGTCCAAGAATACAACTATTTGGGACGCAACATCAAAAGGGGTAAAGATAACCAGATAACCGAGTAAATAGAAGGATTAATCTCACATGGGCAGCTTTCACAAAACTTAGTTATATCCTCAGAAACACAAAAATACCAAATAATCATAATAGGAAGGTATACAACGCATGCATCCTGCCAGTGGCTACATATGGCATGGAAACAATGATACTAACAAAACGCAGCTCAAACAGGTTAAGAATCTGGAGAAAGCCATGCTCGGAGTCAGCCTAAGAGATAGGATCCGAAATGAACATATAAGAGCAAGAACGGGGGTCGAAATGTTATAGAAAAAATCGCGAGACTCATGGGCGTTGGGCGGGTCATATCGTTTGAGATAATGAGAAATGGACAAAGAAAATATTATGGCGACCACGGGAAACTAAAAGAAGCGTCGGACGACCACAAGCACGATGGTGTGACGACCTAAAAGAAATAGCTAAAAAGATTGCATACTAAAGGCCCAAGATAGAGACACATGGAAAAAAATGGAGGACGTTTATGTCCAGCGGTGGACCCTGAGAAGCTGAGAAGAAGAAGAAGAAGTATAACTTTGCCAGTTAAAGTTATATTTGATAATTTAGATTACTGTGAAATTAATTGTATAGTAAATCGCCTAAATGTTGAACACGAATAAAAATATCTACGACACTGTGCAGCACGCATTTTAAGCAAAATATATCAGCGAACAGGGAGATCGATATTTAAGTTCATATAGTTTCTGTTAATCTGGTAGCCACGTAAACCTGTATAATTTTGGTTGCCTATACAAATTTGGAAAACGACAATCTTATTTTAGACACTGCGTTCTGTTTGAATCTTGAACGATTTACAGTTGTAACCAGTAATGTTCAATTTAGCTAAATGACATTGTGGTAACAATAATATTATTATACAACTGAGTTATATTTGTTTGTGGACCCCTGCACTTGAGAGTTGACGCATACTCACGATAACATGATATTTGTAGAGTAGGTACATGATTGTCTTCATTAGTGTAGTATTTCCTGATTTAACGTAGGTAATAAAACTATACAGCGTGGTGATTAAGTTCTGCACAAAATTCATAATTTGGTTATTGAATGTTTTTTGGAAGAACCCCGAAACACGTCAATTTTGTTTCTGCGCTGTGTCGTCAGCATTAATTTTTTAAAAGGCAATCCTATTTTCTGCCCTTAGTGTGATAGACCTCCTCATCGGTTAAATGGTGATATAAAAAAATTAATAACCCACATAATAATTTTTTGGGAAATATGCACTAAAATTACAAAAACATTTGGTTTCAACAAGATGGAGCTTTACCATATTTTGGTGTACAAGTGCGGCAGATTCTTGACGATATGTTCCGTGATAAATGGTTAGGGTGCCCAGGACTGTTTTGAGTGACCTGCGCGTTCGTCAGGCTTAACGCCTTAGATTTCTTTCTGTGGGGTCATGTGAAATCGCAAATGTACATTAGTAGGGCAAACCATTTAGATGATTTACTCGTGAGATTCGTTTAGGAACGGAAAGTATCAGTCCGGAAATTATTGAGCGTGCGATACAAAGTGGCAACTGGTTAATGGTGGACAATGTGAACATTTCTGTAAAGTAATTTTAAAAATTTTTTTATTTTCATAAAAAATTAATTTTGAATTTATTTTGCCGAGCCGGGCTGCCGTGAAGTGTAGACGCCTCTAGCAGTGCTCCGCTTAAGAGTTTAATAAATAACTGCAAATAAGTTTATTTAGTGGATCTTTGGGGTACGTACACGCGTTTAGTGAATGGGGAAATCGTCAAACGGGTGTAGGGAGGGTGTATAAACATTCAAGTGTGCCTGCGATCACCTGCTCTATCGGCTGACCGATCAAACAGCGGAAAAGACAGCAAGAATGAGGGAGGAAGTAGAAAAAATTAGAAAAAAAGCTAAGTGATCAAGTAGTCTAGTCGGATCTAATATATATATATATATATAATTAAATCAAAACGGGGGATATTGTAACAAGTGCATGAAAGTGCAGTAGAAGTGCAGGGAAGGTTCAGCAAGTAGTAACCCTTGCGGGACGGGGAAAAGCGGGTCGACAAATAAGTCGTCCCAACTAAAATTTGAATTCTTGGAATAAGGCCATAAATTTCAATCGAGGATAACACAACCCGACTTGGGCCAAATTTCCAAGAAAGTAAGGGGCGCTTTTAGTAAATAGGTCGATTTTGAACGCATGCAAGATAGTAAAACTTGACTTTTGTTATTCATTGCGGGTAAATCTACTGTATTTCATTGTGAATAGACAGTGTTTAAAAATTCG
>JABXWE010003076.1:0-64245 GCA_014611495.1 Limonius californicus | reverse complement strand
CTAGGTTTACATCAAAATACGAGTTTGGTAGAGTTTTCAACCAAGCAAGAAGTTAACTGTGTTATGGTCTGCCCTTAAATATTAATCAAAAAGAAACCGAATTCCAAGACAAGATAAAATGAACGAGTATCCTATAAAAAAAATAATTGACATCGAACGAGCTAGCAAGTCTGAATCCATCACAATACATATATTTTACTATGTAATATAGTAATAAAAATAAATATTATTTTAATGTTTTCGACCCACGTTGATGGCGTCATAATAAATGCTATGTATATATTTATTATAAAATAAATATTAATTATTAAATTCCAACTTTCTGTTACAAAAATGAAATATAAAAGCCCCACGTTGACAAGCCATATTTATATGCTATGTAAACTCCCTTAATAATTGTAATAATAATTATTAATATAAATAAATTTACAAACTTAACTTCCACGTTGGTTGCGCCCATTAATAAAATTTAAATTAATTATTTATAAGACGAAGAACTTAAATTTAGTCTACATTAGCATATGTTTATATGAGACATCTCAAGGTTATAATAAATATATAAAATTACGTGGCTCCACTATTATGATAGTTATATACCAATTTTAATTAAATAGATACATATACCTGCAATCTTATTTCTCATTTACAAGGGTTCCGAAATAAACCATATCCCACAAATTAGTTCCAATGATCTGCATACGGTTGCAATAATCTGACCTTGATACCGGTATCCAACTCATTATGGGTCCTGTGTCAATACGCAATAGCTGTTAAAGATATATGTCCTTTGGCTCTATCAATGTGTAAAGATTAAAGTATTAAAAATACTTCAAAAATATCCAGAAAACTCCAATGTAAATAATGTACGACTTAAATTTTCTTAATTAAGAAAATCACTTTAAACTTTAAGTTAAAAATTCACTATTGCAGGAACATCAGAAATAATTAAACACAAATTCCTTTTATAATCCTCAGGTAAGTTTTATTAATATAATAATAAAATAATCTTCTTAGCACTTAACCTCAAATACTAAATTATAAAATAATTCGACTACGCCCATAAGCCATAATATACAAAAATCGATCCAAATGGTATTAATTTTAATTACAGAGCAACACCAACTAAGTGCTCTCTCTTGAAGCCCACAAACGAGACTAAATTTCAATAAACTGCCCAAAAATTATCTAAATTTTGAAAATGGGCCAATAGCAACCGATATCCATCGATATCAAATATATCAAAATTAGATATAAAAAAATGACATGTGCTTTTAAATGCGAGTTTACACAAAATCTTACAATTAAGTTTTAAAATTATAAAAAACAGATACTTAAACCACCAATAAACTTAAATATACACATTTACATCATCCACATTTGTTAATAACAGTATAATTAGTAAAATTAAAATTATAACCTCAAAAACATAACTTTTACATAAACTCCAATATTTCTCATTTAACATAGTTATTTAACTAAATAAAACTACACCAAAACTTTCCTCATATAAGACATAAGCTATTTACAACAATAATAAATCCTCAAATCTCAAATTAATCTTGATACAAACAATTTTATAAAGTGTAAAATACAATATTATAATTATTTACATTTCAGGGCTCCAACATTACTCTGGACACCCCAATTCGTCACTAAAATGGAACATAGACATCCCCACAACTATTCACTACCGAATAGCCACTGAAAACATTACTCCGCACTACACAGTGAAAATCGTAGAACATTTCGAAGATCGGAAGATACCTTTCTATCTTATAAGGTTTACATTTATGGATTATAATAATAATGACCTCTTATACAGCATGATTTACATTACAATTAAGACAATTAATCTTAATTTCAGACATCAGGATTATCAACACCAAAAATAGTATCCTTTTAATATGACGAAAGCAGTACGTAGAAAAATTACATATTCGAATTTTAACATAGGCAACATAAATTACATAGGGTAAATAACACAGCAACATATATAAATATATAAACGTATTATTATTGTATTTAAGTTAAAACCTGCGATATTACAAGAAGTACTGATTAATATTATAATAATTTAATACCTTTTCGGCCAGCTTATGTTCTTAATGACTAATTTGTTTCTGTTTGGCATGGTATTTACCAGTTTTCCATGCTCTTTCTTGAAGATGCAATAACGCCAGGCCCTGATAGGGGCTTCCACTAAAACAATTTTCTGCGCGGCTAATTCTTCAAAATGATATGTTTGATGTTCTTTGCCAGATGTTTTCGGTGGGATAAGATCTGGGTACTGTGCTGGTCAATCCATTATGTCGACTTTATTGGTCGACATTCAAGATTTAACCGCTTTTGCTTTATGACAAGGAGCATTGTCATTTTAGAAGGACAACTTTACTTCTTTAGACCATGTATTCCCAGTCGGAAATATCTTATTTTGGAGCACTTGAATGTATTTTGTTGAATTCATCATCGTAGAAACAACATGCAGTCGACCAGATTCTTTGCTAGACATGCATATCCATACCATAATGGAGGTTGAGTATTTTAGTGTTGGAAGTACACATTTTAGTGAAAATTTTCCCCAGAACACTTTCTGATATATAAGATCATTGACAGTCTCTGCGTCACACTGCTGGGCATCGGTCTCTTTTCTGCCACGTGTTTCTCCTCAGCGATAAGGTAGAAACACGTGGGACCTACAGTTTAAAATTGAATCCGAACGACAAAAATTCCTGAGAATTTAGCATTAAGATCCCATGGTTGCAAGCCGGATTGGGAAATTGTATGTGGTGGATTGCAGACAAAATGTTTTTTAAATCTACATAGTAATGCTTAGGTTTCGAACCCAATCCTGAATCGACGTTTTGCTCAGAAAGCGGACGCTCTACCAACTGAGCTACCGCCACACTGATCTACATATTACCAGCATAATTATCGATATTAAACATTTTAGTTATGCTTATAGTAGATCTCGGACTGTCTTGGCTGCATTTGGCGGTCGGCGTCTGGAAAGACACGTCATGTAGACTGGTGGTTCATGTACCTCAATCGGCTGAGAATGACTGGGGTGCACTAGTACGTCAGAGAACTATAAACGTCATCTACGGTTGTTTTGGCAAATTAGAAAAAGACTACACGATAGGAATTTACATAATATGTCTAAAGATTATTGTTATTCGGCCACTAGAAGCACTTGTATTAAAATAAACATGTATGTAAGTCGTTATGAAAGGATTTTAAAGGAGGATTTATTACTGATATACTCACACCAGTAGCTTATGACCATAATTTGGTCAATTCTGTAGAATTGGGGTTCCCGTCAACCAAGTTGGTTCTTTTTACCATTATCTGTAGCAGAGGTTATTTTTGGTCGGCTACTCTAGTGTTTATCTTCAATTTTGCCAATTTCCTCCGTCGTTATGATGGAAAATGAATGCATACCACTTTTCGTATAATTTGATGTATTTCTTCTGCGAGGGCATGGTGTGCCTTTGATGACATGTAAGTCTCGAATAAATGTTCTAAATTCAGTGCAAAGTTAGAATATAGAAGGTATCTAATTAATTGATTTAGGCAAAAAAGTCTAATTCAATTTTTTCAATTTATTGTTTAGAAATTATGTCAAGAAGTTGCGTTAAACTCCAAGAGAGTTTGATCTTCTTACATTGTTTGATATTTACTTAGTTTTCCCTTTTTTAAATTTCTTTCTTCATGCCTTTTGAGGTTGTATTTGATATAAAACCGCAACTAAAAGAATACCTCTAAAGTATCCCTGGAAAATTCGATTTTGTATTAATTCCGCAAATGACGGAAACTTACAGTAGGTCTGTTGGAGTATGTAACTGACAGATGCCTGGTGACACAACGCGTATTTCCAGTCCCCTGTGATTCGGTCATTCTGAATTCCGGTTCCGAACGTCATTTACATAAAAAATATTTCCGATATCAATGATAGATAAAGGGGCTGTTCCCCATGTGTTGCCGCTTCGTCTCGCTACGTCTCTCATAATGTGGAAGGAATAAGAATATGGTACAATATGGCCGATGCGGGCGAAAATGTTTATGCATCCTCTGTCATAAAATGAAAATACGTGTGCTGTCTCGTTATACAGCGCGGGGATGTCGTAAAAAATGTGTAAACGCTCGTAACTGAAGGAAATAAAAATTTACTTAAATTTGCTCCACAACTCGCCAGGCGGTTTTTAAATAATGCCCGTTACTAATAAACATGGGAAGGAAATAATCTCAGCTTTTAACACCTTTCCGCGTTTGTTTCTAATTAACTACGTTTCGTTGCGCCCGCTAAAAATTAAGTTGCGCTTCAGTACGTTTGCAGTGTTTTTCTTGCTTATTAGAGAAGCATTTAACTGTTTTTACATGTATTATTTAGGTGCAAAATCCTTACTTGTTGCTTGTAATTAGCGTATTCTGTTTATCTGTTGCTGTTAACGCTGCAGTAACTTCCCTTATTTTATTCGTTCTGAAACGCCGCTCCGGTTCTACTGCTAATTACATATTATAAGTTACTAATATAACTTTATAAAGTGGCTGCAGAGTCACACAGTTGGTTGAACTAGTTGGATGACTTCAAAAACATTCCGAATCATTTACTTATACTAGTCTTGATTTTATTTGTTTGACCTTAAGTAAATACGCTAGAGGTTTTCAGTATTTAATTTACTACGCTAAATTAACATCTTGAAAACCTCTTCGAAGTTCATTTACCGAGCTAATTTAGATAAAGTCAGGTATAAATTAAAATAATCTATTCAAGTTTATGTCAATTCCCGGTAAAATTCAATCTACTCATTTTATTATAAAGGACATTACGGCTAAAATTAGCAATGCCAATACCGAGCAGGTATAGCGTACAGCAAACACTACTTAAAAATATAATCTTCATATATTAAACTAAATGAACACACAAACGACTGCTTTTGCAAATATTTAATTTTGTAGTCTGCGAACTGGTCGGTCTGGTCGAAAACAAATTTCGGTTTCATTAAATTCTACCAACGTAACGACTAACATTTACATTATTTACTTTTCTTTATGAAACAAGTCTTGTGATTTGTCTTGACATCTTACAAATTGTACATTAGTTTCACTGGCTGCATGTTTAATATTCATCCCCAATCCCTTCACGTACAGGGGTGTCATCATTTCATTTAAAACACGTGAGCAGACGTTTCATATAGATTTTCAAAAGTTATTAACGCAGTAACTTTGTACCTACAAATTTATTTGTGTTGTACTTGGAATGGTGAAGTTTATTGTGTTTCGCGAATTTAAATTAGTTCGTTATTACATTAATTCTATAATTAATGGAAACTTAATGCTGTAGAGAAACCATTTAATTTTTAATGTGGTTAAGATGTAGTATTTCTTTTGGGATTTAACAGTTTTAATTACTTTGTTTAATTGTATTTCTGATCTATACCAGCCGAGTAAAAAGGTGGATTCACTAACTTTTTGCCGCTAATGGTTAACAAAATTCTTTTCTATTTACATATTGACGTATAGATAATTATTTTTGTTGTACTATTTTTGGGTTACCATTACCCAAGAATTCGAATTATTGTTTGTTTCTCGATCATAAGATGAAATACAGTGCAACTCGGCTGCAACGAGACGTTGGGGTTGTACGTAATATCCGCGAAATGATAGGTAGCATTTTGGATTGCATACTTTATGCTTTTGGTTAATTCTATTTTGGCCTTGTTTGAATTTCGTTTCATCCACTCGTATATTTCCGGTTTAGGAAATGGCGATTTGATATTTCAGTGTGGCATTGTTTCATTTCATTTCATTATTTTTAAGTTCTCATAGGAAGTGCACGTGGTTCTTGGATTTTTTTAGAAGTCGTTCTAAGGTTTGGGAAGTTTCCCAATTTAATTTTCAAGACCGCATTTGTGGAATTTTGGGTATCGATAGTAGTGATACGAATTCCAGGGAGTTATCCCGATTTTCTTTAAGCATGGAAAAATACAAATCCTATTGGTTTATTTCTAACTCATTTAAATTTATTTAAGCGAATACGATACGGCCGAAGTTATCTATCGTTAATTAATATAAAGGAGACCCTGGAGATATTTCGACGCGATTGGAGTTTATCTTCCGAATGCAGAATACAGCTGATGCATCGCACTTCGAACTATCCGCGGCGTTGATAAGCATTACATGTGTGTCCGTTCCGATAAATTTAATTCTTAAATAAAGTTTTGACATTAGGGAAATTCGATTCCTTGGTTCCTAGGTAGCAAAGCTGGTTGTTTTTTATTTTATATTAATCTTCAGAAAAGCATAGAGGATACTTTTCAACCTTATTTGTGCATTCCTGAACTGTAATTTAACAAATATGAGTAAAAATGTAATCATTTTGACAATTTTTGGCTAAAATGTAAGTTTGTGAATTTAATACTTTTCTTTTGAGAAATAGCAGTAGTAGTGTAGTTGTAGTAATGTTCTTATGTATTGTGACGCCTAGTTAATCGACGGCGACAACAAAAATAGTTTTATACACTACAAGCTATCGAAGCATCAAATTTCTAAGCAAGGTCCAGGTATCAAGGACAAGGGTTCGACTAGCTGCAGTCGAAGAAGGGTGGTTCGATCTAAGCCTAGGCGGCACCTGTTTAAAAAAAACCCTTTCCTCCTCGAGGATAAGATAACTTTGGGTAAACAGGAACCTTCTTGGATGCGAACTTACCTTGCTTGGTAATACTAAACTTATTTTCCCCAGAGAATAAAACACAATCGTACTTGACAGATTTCCAAAATATAATAATCAATTAATCAATACAAGCAAAAGTATATACAGATCTTGACAAACCAATTTGCCACTAATGAATGAAGCATAAAAAATCATGATCACAACCCCAAGTTGCATATATATCCATAAATTTACATTCATTAACAAAATGAACCGACCACAGTACGTTACTGTCTCTGATTTAATTTTTATACAGAGCTGAACCAAAATTTCCAGGGAAAGCAATAATGCGTAGATCAAGTTTAAACTTAGGAAGCATTAATCCACTTCTAAAAATGTCAACCAAACCACCAAATTCCCGTCTAGTATTCACGATATCGCGAGGCCTCGTATACGCAATAACTAGATTAATTACCCAAAATTAATGGTATATGCGCACGGATAATTATAAACTTACGCAAAATTCCCCCTTTCTTTTGAACTTTAAATCAGAAATTTAATCTCGTAATCTGCAGACCATTTAACAAGTTCTCAGAGTACATAAAGGTTATTATAATCTGAACAAGAATTTTCCAAATAAAATATTGAACTTAATAAAAAAATAGTCGAGTATTTATTATATTTCAACATAAATATGCCTACGCAAATAAAACGAGTTGTAGTTATTCGTCTTTTGATGGTTCTCGAAGTTGGCTAACAGACCTGGCACGTAGAATGCCCTCACACAATGGACTCGCTTCACACACCTGCTACTCAACACATGCAACGCCGATAAGGATGTCCCTGCACTGGAATTCCTGCACTGGAATTATCGGTCTCGCGGATTTTCCCACGTCGTTTTAAATTCGATCAGGTTCCGGATGTTTCCACTCTTCCGGCTGCTGTTTGATGCCATACGATGTTAAATTGGCAGAAGAAAACTCTCCAAGAGTGCACTATATTAGGATTTCTCCCGGGGAAAATGTACTATCACTCTGCCGTGTTTAAGTTTTCCCTAATCACTTGAAAATTCACAAATTGGAAGAATCTTCCTAGTTGTAACGACCTTAATTAAAATTCAAGTCTGCACTTCTTGAGAATTGAATACGTTCTACCTTAATCCAACTTCCGCAGTCTGAGAATCGAAAATTCACGATCGATGCGCAGAACACAATACGAGAACCAATTTTTGAATTCGAAAACCCGAAGTATGCCGTCCAAAACGCTGTAATGGGAATACACTTTTGATATACACTGTGCGTCAGAAATCACACGTTACAGTATGTGAGGAAGCTTCGTGTTAATTTTGATTAACATTGAAGTTGTTTTTAATAATTTGTTTATAATATAATGTAAAATTATATTTCAATTTCTAAATGCTTTATCAAAAACATGGCGGGTGAGATATCGAAAAATTTGTGAATGTGTAAAGAAAACAATAGTAATTTCTTTTTGTTGTAATATTACTGATAAGGGTGTTATTATACTGTATAGATATTCATAATTAATTTAGTCAATTTTAATGCTTTACTGTGATTAGTTGAACCCCTTGGGGATACCATAAGATTTGCTTGTATGCATTGGGTTGCTAGGTAACTCGCTAAAAAACGATTAACAATTATAAGAAAACAATATCAACAACTAAAACAAAATTAATAATGTGTAACTTCGCCATGAACAGCAATGCAAGCTTTTACTCATCGTGGCATGCTTTTTATCAAGTGGTCGATGCTCTCCTGGGGTATCTCGTTCCATATAACATCAATTTGGTGCCTCAGCTCGTCTATGTTGCTAGGAGCTCTTCGCAATAATCTTAGCCGCCGGCCCATCATGTCCCAAAGATGTTCGATCAGCGATAAGTCGGGTGATCGTGAAGGCCAGGGCAACATTTGCAATATTGTGCTTGTTTGTAGTGTGTGGGTGTGCACGTGCGTTATCCTGTTGGTAAATACCGTTTGGCAATGTCTGCATGAATGGTACTAGCACCGGTTCCAGAACATTACGAATATAGCGATGAGCATTTAAAGTGCCTGGGACGAACACAAGAGGTTATCTTCTACCAAAACAAATCGCACCCCAAACCATAACTTCAGGTGTTAAAGCTGTATGGTGTCTTTCAACAAATTCTAGATTTCGTCTTTCTCCTCGATATCGCCGTACCTTCCTACGGCTGTCATTTGCTCACCAACAAAATCTTGATTCGTCACTGAAGACAATGTCGTTTCATTGCTGATTCCAATGCTGCCGCTCTTGACACCAAGCAAGCCTAACAGCCTTGTGATGTGCAGTTAAAGGGAGCTTTACTTTTAATGGGCGGTGCATTTCATATGAAACTGAGCATATACCATAAGACTTTCTATATAGAATCGAAAAAAGTACCTGCCCATTGGTGCTTCATTTCAAAAACCATTTATTATAAACATTTATTCATGTATTCACTAAATTTTATAAATTGCACTGGTAAACAAAAATCAACTTTTTTGTGACATGGATAAAACATGGCGTATGTTATGTAAAATTTCACCAGAAAGCAGAAAATTTCCTCTATCACCCACACTTTATTTGCTACGAAGTGTTGTGCGTTATACGGAAATATATCAATATTGGTATGTCCTTAATGTTGCACTTACTACAAAATGTTGTTGTGGATATGTTACGGCGATATTTGGTCTCTGGGGCACCACGGATTAATGTCCAGCAGTAATCAGCAAGCAAACTAGAACTTCATTTGCCTTGGTATCGCTTTTCTATGGTTGCAACGTCTTGGTGGAGCCGTTCTCCATGTTCGTCGCTTACGGCACCCAAATTTTCCAAAAAGAAATCGAAATGAGCACCCAAAAAGTGAATTTTTAAAGACATTCCATTTCTCTGTAGGCACTAAGTAATTCATTCACAAGATCTCTGTAATTTACAGCTTTGACATTTCCAAGAAAATTGGTCACAACTATCGTAGAAGCTCTTCATGCTCTTAGTTCAACTAGTTGTTCGTTGGTAATATTTTTTTGACCCGGACTTAGTGCTTGAAGTAGTGGCCATTCCTTCTGAATATAGTGACGATCTCGTACACGGCTGTCCCATTCACACAAGAAACAACAGTATTTTGTATACCCCAGCTGAAGTCCAAGAAGAAGCGCTACCACTTTTAGGTTTCCACAGACTGACCACTCATAGTCATTATACCGGATCTGTCGTAGGAGATATCGCATATTCTCGTATGATTCCTTCATGTGAGCGTGAGCTATAGGTACAGATGGGTATTTATTGCCGTTGTGAAGCAAAACTGCTTTTAAACTAATTTTTGAAGAATCTATAAATTGGCGTCAATTGCTTGGTTCATGATTACGTTCTAATACATGAAATAACTTGTCAACATCCGTGCAATATTCCAAAGTCCCTTCTTGAGCGAAACAATGTGTAAGTCCTTCGTTCCTTGACGTTTTCGGAAGTGAGTTATATGTACGTCACCTTCGAGGAGATTCCATCCTTTTAATCTCGATGCTAGAAGTTCTGACTGTGATTTTGCTAGTTTTAAATCTCGAACTAAATCATTCAGTTTAGCCTGTGAAATAAGATGTGGTTCTGTTGAACATTCTGGTGCTTGAAATAGTGGATCATTGTCGATTTCCTGTGTGAATTGCAATCATCAGTTGGAACACCGGTGCTTTCAGGTTGTTCTTCGTTCAAAATCCAAGAATCTGGTGGATTTGGGATAGGAAGATCTTCACTGTGTTGGACGGGCCGTAAAGCTGATCGTAAATTGGGATACTGCACAGTATGCTTGGACTTCGGTCCGATGTATGTTAGTGAGGCAAAAGTAACAATCTGTGGCATGGTCTTTCTGTTTTCTCCACACCATTGGTACTGCAAGCGCATTTTACTTTTTGTACCTTTCAACCAACCGGTTAACAATGTTACACAAGTCTTACAACATATGTGAGGAGCCCATGACATATCTTGATCTCCTACTTTAACTCCGAAATAAAGTTCGTAAGCCTTCGTACAAGTGGGGTGAAAGTACGTTTTTGCGATTTAAAAGTTAGTTCCCCACACACATAACAAAAAATGTTGACATTATTTATACGCTGCCCAGGCATTGTACTTAGTTGTTAATTCACAGTCAATCACAGTACAGTAATAAACATAAATCAAGTATGTAGAACACAAACACGTTAGGAACGACGTTTCGCGACACGACATAGGTAATGCAGTAACTTCATACGCCCGTAAAAGCCTTCTAATGCACAATATCTGATTTGGTGCGTACTTTTTGCATGTAATAGACAGGAATGAACTTTTCTTAACACGGTATATTCGTCACTGCTGGTACCTTAGACAAAGTGGCGCAATATGCATATGTTGCATGCTTGCAAAATATAAATTCTTATCACTAAAAATTCGTGGGTGGTAGGCAAATTATGTTTTAAAATTCGTTTTTAGGGTGCCGAAATACATCAGAAACACCTCAAAATTTCCATGTCACAAAATGTCTGTTTAACAGTGTTATCTACATTGAAATACCTCCATGAAACATCGTTCGGTCTAAAATCGCAGTCGTTATTAAGATTTTCCATTATTGTTCAACTTATATGATTTGCTTTTCGGTTTTATTTATTTATTGAATAAACTTCTGCATAACCTAGCGGCAGCAAATCCTATTACTATCTTCAATAATTTCGGATGCATTCACTGATATTTATTTATAATTCTTCTCTAGTGTAACTGGCAACCGAACATGTTTTGACTATTAGGTTTTTGCGAGAATATCTATTACTAACAAACAATACATATAATATTACCGTTTACTATTCCGACTACATTTAGCCGTTCTCAACTAAAATGCGTGAGTACTAATCAATTAATTATTACTGCGCCATTACTCGTACTAATTACTACATGAAAACGTTAAATTAAATGCTATTAAAATACTGTAGCTATAATTTTCTCACTATGAACTGTACTTGCACTTGTAATTTACTGTAAAAGGCACACCGGTTTGAAATTGTAGATATATATAGAGCGAGTATGGCATGACGAATTAGCTTAATATATCGGATAATTGAGGCATTAAGAAAATTATTTTTGAATTGATTGTAATTGGCATAACCTCCTTGCCTTAGGTACAAAACCAAGATCTTCCGAAACCCGAATTATTTTTAGAAATTCCGAATAAAAATATTTTTGACAAAAATTAAAACTATTACTATTCCTTATTGCTAGGAATATATATTCTATGTATGTCCCATTTTCAAATTTTTTACGTTAAGACTTCTCCTAATCTGTTTTTAAAATGTTGTGTATTCAGCCCGCCGTTCCAAATTAGTAAGGTTTTACACTATAATCGAAAATGAAACAAAAGTAAATCTAACTGAAATTACATACTGTGAAAACAGAGTTGTGCCAATACTTCGGCTTAGAAGACTCACCCGGTATATAGGACAGTAAAAGTGGAAATATTTGTTTGTTCCCACACATAATGCGAACGTTGAACGTAATTTTTTTCTGGAAATTCTCATATAACACCATAGAATTAGCAAATAGCAATATAATGTGTGACTCTATTCTAACAAAGAGAGGTAAAGTGCTATTTAAAAAAAATGGTGTATTGTAGTAAATATTTATACAGGTTGGTGGTGGCTACTAGGAATATAGGGACATGCACGACAGGCATGCGTTTACACTATGCACCTTGACATATTTTTTGAAAATAAGGGTGCTGTCAGTTTCTGTTGTTGTCAAATCTATTTTTGTTACAATGCATACATATGAGTTGCATGGGAAAATGCAGGTTATTAAATGGATCTACAGTGGCAATACAGTACGTCAAACAAGAGATTTATTTGCAGTTGCTTTTCCAAATAATCCCATCCCAGGCACTAGTACAATACATCGAATTATGCAGAATTTTGAGAAAAAAGGATGTTTGTCTCCCAAAAACCACAAAAAAAAAACGCTTCAACCTAAAACTGAGGAGCAGGAACTTGACGAATTAAGAATTTGTGCTGCTGTAGAAGAGAATTCGTGCCAGTCTTCCAGACAGATTGCTGAACAGGTTAATTTGCACCATACTTTTCTATTAAAAATTTTGAAGCAAAATGGATATCGTTCCTATAAATTGTTAAAAACTCAGGAAATCTACCCCGCCCATCAAATAAGGTGAGTGCAATTTTGTGAAGACGTAATGGAGAAATCAAATAATAACCTAAAATTTTCTAAGGAATGTTCTTTTTACGGACTAATCAACCTTTCCAATAAATGAACGGCACAATCCTTCAGTTGCTCGTTGCTGGTCGCGACATATCCCACGCAGACATTATAATTGGGGTAATTCGAAGGAAATCTGAATGGCCAAAAATATCTCAACCTTCTTCAGAACCAAGTAATTCCAGCTTTGCGTCAAACACCAGGAGTCCAATTTGACGAAATTTGGTTTCAACGGGATGGCTGCCCTGTCCATAATACATTGGCAGTACGGGAATATTTAAACAATATTTTTCCCAATCGAGTAAGTGCAACACATGGTACAGTCTTGTGGGCACCACAATCTCCAGACTTATCTCCTCAAGATTCCTTTCTGTGGGGTTATATCGTATTAAATCTAAAATTTATAGTTTCATAGAAGACAGGGCAAGAACGTTGAACGAACTGCAAATCAAAATACAAGAAGCGTTTGCTACAGTTACTCCTGAAACGCTTCGTAATATGAGAACTGGATTATACAATCGTTTGGGCTACTGTTTGGCAGAAAGAGGAAATTTGTTCGAATTTTTATTATAAAGGATTATGTTGAAATTGTATTCGTTTGGGTGTTACTGAATACTTGTTTTTGTTCAACTTTATTATTTATCCGTTTAATCCACTCCCTGTTTTAAGACTTTGGCATAGCCTGATTTTTTAATACTTTAATTTTCTTGATATTTCTCTGGTTTATTCTTAGTTAATTAGACTGTTTGTAAAATTATAACACATTTATTACAGTGTTATTAATAACGAGTCCCTTAGTTAAATAAATAATATTGGTGCCTTTATTTTCGTAATCATTAATTGACTTGACAGTAGCGTTGTTGTTGTTATTGTTTGTTTATACAGAGCGGGATCTTCGTGATGCGTATCTACCTGGTATCTCTTAGCACTCAGATCATGTGGCTCATTGTATCCTCATACTAAGACAGTAACTGTACTATTACTTTTTAAAAACCAAGGTGCATAGTATAAAGGCATGACTGTCGTGCATGTCCATATGTTCCTAGTAGCCGCCACCTATCTGTATACTGAACTTTGGTTTAAATTTATAAAAGACTTAGCAGTACCTGTGGGATATGCATTCTGTAGTTTTTGCCAGTGTCTTTAAAAATATATTTGAAGAAGCCGTCCAAGTCATGTACCTACTTAACAAAATAATGTATAGTTATCAAGAAAAGCATTTTCTTTTCCAACGAATGCGCTGCAAATTTGTAGTTATCTTATTGTTATATGCTAGATAAGTCAGTAGATGGTTTATTAATACAGTCTTCTAAAGTATATCTTGTTTATTTATTGGGGAACGGTATATACTCTTATTAAAATTCAGTAGTATGAATGAATGAGAAAAAAACATATTTTAAGGAATACAATGCCCATGATGGCTGCTTTTTAATGAATTACCAATTATGGTGTCAAAAATAACATTTGTTGTTCTTTAAATTATTACAATTCATTTTAAATGCGATCATTTTACATTAAATGACGCCAACGAACATTTTAAAGATACGTTTTCTGTGAATATCTGATGTGGAATGATAGATAACATTCCCATTGGTCAATTCGTTTTTGAGAACCATTTAACCGCCAACAGATGTTTAAATTTTCTAGAAGATAATTTGGGAAGATTGTTAGATAATGTCCCTCTGGTGATCAGACATGATATGTGGTACCAGTACGATGGTGCCCCTACGCACTTTGCTTTTTGAATCAACGGTTTCAAGGACGTGTAATTGTTACAGGAGAACAGCAACCCTGACACCCAAAATCTCCGGACTTAGCTTGTTTAGATTATTATTTGTAGGGCCATATGAAAGATATGGTACACCAAACACCATGAGAGACTGTTGAAGATCTTAGGAGACTCATTTTTGAGGCAGCAAAACTAATTCGGAATAATTATGATATGTTACGTAGGGCAACCAGATCTCTCTTAAGAAGAGCCAAAATGTGTCTCCAGAGCAACGGTGGCCATTTTGAACATTTTTAACGATATTTGGTCTAAGATTACGTACACAAAGTTGTGATCTCAAGCCGTGGGACACCCTGTGTATTATTCCATTGATATTATTTAGTATTTTATTTCTTGGGACAAGTGGTTCACGAACTAACTAACTGTGCGTTTATTACTTTCAAGACGCTGACAGCTTTCTATGGTTATTGCTGGATAATTATATGAATATACGAGGGGGTATTAATATCTAGTTAGCCTGGAAAGTTTCTAGTAAAGAAAAGTGAATATGGTTGCTATGGTTATAACTATGATGTTTAATAAATAAGTTGTCAAAGTTTGACATCCATAGGTTGAACGGTGATCAAACTGTGAATTTTTGAAACCAACATGTCTGAGAAGAAGAGAGAATTTGACAAAATCGAGTTTCGGTCAGTTACTAAGTATTTATTTTTGAAAACGTTATCGGACAAAGAAATTTTTGCTGATATGATAGGAACCTTAGGTGATCAGTGTCCTTCATACGCCACCATTAAAAACTGGGCTGCGGAATATAAAAGAGGAAGATCAGATGTGAAAGATGAGCACCGCCCTGGAAGACCAATTTATGTGACCACTTCGGAAAACATTGATTCTGTTGATGATATGATTTTAGAAAATCGACGTATTGGGATTAAGAATATTTCAGAAGCATTGCACATTTCCTATGAACGTGTGTGTCACATCATTCATCACAAGTTGGGTATGAGAAAACTTTCGGCCAAATGGATTCCAAGATGCTTGAAGGTTGACCACAAGCGCGTTCGATTGACAACCTCAAAGGAAATCTGCCGCCGTTTTGCAGAAGATTCCTCAAACTTTTTGGATCGGTTTGTTACTATGGACGAAACGCGGATCCATCACTATAACCCATAGACTAAAGAGCAATCCAAACAATGGAAGCATGTTGGTTTTCTACGATCCAAGAAAACCGTGTTCAAAAATCGGCTGTCAAGATTCTTGCTTCAGTTTTTTGAGACAAAGATGGGATAATTCTGATAGATTCTTTGGAACGGGGTAGAACTATCACGGGAGCATATTATACTGGTAACTAAATTATGTAAGAAAATTGTGGAAACACGCCGCGGGAAACTTGCCATAGGTGTGCTCTTTTTGTAAGACAACGCTCTTGCTCACAAGTCGTTGATTGCACTGCAAGAAATTGATGAAATTGGTTTGGCATTGGTTGACCACCCGCCCTATTCTCCGGATTTAGCACCATCAGACTATTATTTCTTCCCAAAACTAAAGAAACATTTGAAAGGTAAAAGATTTTCGACAAATGACGAAGCAATATATGCCGTTGAGGAGTGGTTTGCAAAACAACGACAAGGATTTTTTTTATGGCTTGGAATTACTTTATGAAGGTTCTTTTTTTTTCCATTCATTCATACTACCGTCCCCCCCCCCGGAACCGCTTTCGCCGGAACAAGCGCAATTCAGTGTGACCTCGAGTGGCAACGCGTTTCTGCGCTAGACCACCGAGATCCCTTTTATGAAGGTTCTGCTAAATGTATAAGTCTTAAAGGAGATAATGTTGAATAAATAAAATTTTGTTTTGAAATATTGTGGCGTTTCATATGGTAGGCTAAGTACTTATCAATACCCCCTCGTATTAAATCCTACCATAAGAATGATATGGTTTTATAACATAAATTATAATTGTTATGTATCTCCCTGGATATTATAATACCTGGTACAAATACATGAGCTGTGTTAAGATGTAAGTTTTGTACTTTGTAAGTATGCGTAAAACTTAAAACTCATAACGCAAACTGTATAGTTTAGGAATGCTTCTTATACGAAATATTATTATATATAACTTTAATAATATAAAATATGACAAATGTGTTTTGAATCAATAAAGTAAAATTCTAACGCTGACACAGTACGTATTTAGTGAAATATATTCCCAGATGATATTGGTTTGAACCCTACTGAGCTGTTTAAACTCAGTGGGAAATGCAACTTGTTATACACCATTCTGTATAATTCTGTATCCATTTTTATAAGATTATAATTTTTATTAAGATTTATTAAGAGGATCTTACACTAATCGGAGAATTCAAAATTAAATGTAATCTTCTACATAGACAAACCATTACATTCGTTTACCAAACGGGAACTGCAGCCAATGTAAATACCAATGCGTATAGTATACTACAAAATACATTTCTGAATAGCCTTGGCATTACTCTGATTTTATGGAAATTAGATAAATCTTGAGATTTTGTTTGCATAATGCTTTAAAACGTTGGCAGTTTGCAATAAGGTAAAAACATTTCAATAAATTACGTCCAAATATATCAGAAGCGTACTTTTACCAGTTTTTCATTATCAGTTTTTATCATATAATTTTTTCGATAGTTTTTCACTTTATATCGATCTTGGCGACATTCTCTACTAGTTTAAGAAAACAGAATGTACAAAGGCCGGTGACAATAAAAAACACTAATTTTAGCTTACTTTGAGGCGCTTCAATGGTTTCGTAGCCGTTGTTGCTTCCATCTTTAAAGCGATTAAAACCTTGATTTACTTTTAAATTGTTGATTTTCCTTTTAGTGTGTACAACATTAGGGAATGAGTTAAAATGTAAACTAAATTACATATCCCGATGTAAAATATAAATCGAACATTTTATCGAAATACCATAAAATTTTTCCAGATTCTCACTTAAAAGTACCCCATTTCATGCAAATTTTCCTCTCTTTATTCGCACTCGAGTACAAACCACCAGTCGTTAAGCACACATCGTACAAGTCAAAAGCATAATAAGCAGCTATAGAGAGCCGCACTCATACTGTGCCTAAGTAGCCATAAGTTGTGTACATAGTAACGGAATAGATGACCACATGCAGAGATATTTGGCATAAAACGTTATGATTCTATACTAAACCACTCTCGAGTGACATCTTAACGACTGCGGTTGCGTATGCATTATGAGAATTACTGGGCGACACCGCGGTTTAATTTATTTAAAGAGGGACCTGTGCATTGCGTGAGTTGCTCAGATTTAAAGGCACTAGATGCACTGGATTTACTTCTTTTACTTGCCGTGTGTAGAGGAAATGTTACGTTTAACGCCACACCATTTAAAATTCAGTTCGAGATTAGATATGAATGCTTAATTGATACATGCTAGTTAATTCTAGTTTATTTAGACTAATGTCTTAATAAAAGCGTTATGAAAATAAAGTTCCCAATTAATACAGTTAGCTCTAGGTCTAAAATTAGTAACAATAATAATAACAGTGTCACTACTCCCACTTCAATCAATGCAATAAATTAAGAATTCGAACAGCGACTTCATCAGCGGAGTAGGTGTATTTGAATTTCAAAGGCTCGAATCTAAGTATTTTTCATAGAAAAAGTAGTCAATTTAAAGATTAAGTTTTTTGCCGCGCTTCAACTCTCTTTGAAAATCAAGTCGTACTTGAGACAATAAGTAATCCTTATTCCTTTTATAGATGCACTTCTTTTAGGACGTATTTGGTTTGTCAGGTTATAAAGAAGGCTTTTTTAGAAGGATCATTATTTTCTGCGCCATCTTTATTTGTTAGACTCACGCTAATTGCATGATGTCGCGGAAAACTATCGAGAGGCGAAGTTTTCGTAAGTAGGAAATGAGTCTGGACTATTCTGAACGTAATTAACAGTAGGATAGTAAATAAGTCATTCGTTAGAATTGAGATTAATATAAAGAAAAAAATCCACACGCTTTTCTAGACATATCAAACAAAACTACGTACTTGAAATTAATGTGTATTGGTACTTTGGCAATATAACTAGATTTTCATTCACAAAAGGTTATATTTCATTGTTATATAGGGTGTTTCACATAGAATGGAGGAAAATATACAGAAAAAATTACAATCCATAAGCCTTACTAGACATATCAAACAAAACTATGTAGTTGAAATTAATGTCTACTGACACGTTGGCAATATAACTACATCTTAATTCAGAGAAAGTTATGTTTTATTGCTATACAGGGTGTTTCACACAGTATGGCGAGGAATATACAGAAAAATACTACAATACGCAAGCCTTACTAAACATATTAAGCAAAACTATGTAGTTGAAATTAATGTCTATTGACACCTTGGCAATATCACTAGATTGTCATACATAGAAAGTTATGTTTTATTGTTATACAGAGTGTTTTTCATACAAACGAATTAATATACAAAAAAATACTACAATACACAAGCCTTACTAGACCTATCAAACAAAACTATGTAGTTGAAATTAATGTCTATTGACACCTTGGCAATATCACTAGATGATACATGTGATACATAGAAAGTTATGTTTTATTGTTATACAGAGTGTTTTTCATACAAAGGAAATTATTATACAAAAAAATACTACAATACACAAGCCTTACTAGACCTATCAAAAAAAGCTATGTAGTTGAAATTAATGTCTATTGATACCTTGGCAATATCACTAGATTGTCATTCATAGAAGGTTATGTTTTATCGTTATACAGAGTGTTTTACATACAAAAAAAAACTACAATCCACAAGTGCTATTAAACATATGAAACAAAACTATGTAGTTGAAATTAGTGTTTACTGACACATTGGCAATATAACTAGATTTTCATTCACAAAATGTTATTTTTCATTGTTATATAAGACGTTTCACATAGAATGGTGATGAATACGAGGTGTGATCAAAAAATACGGTGAATGAATTTTATTACGAACGAAATAATAAGGTTACATCAAATTTAAATTAATCTCCTTCAAAGTACTCTCCTTGGCTAGCGATGCACTTATCCCAACGGTGATTCCATGTATGGAAGAATTTCTGGAAGGCTTCTTTCGGAACGGCCTTCAGCTGCTCCGTCGTTGCCCTCTCAATGTCGGGCATAGTGTCAAAACGTTTTCCTTTTAGCACGTATTTTATTTTTGGAAAGAGCCAGAAGTCGCATGGTGCTAAATCCGGAGAATAAGGCGGATGTGGACAGACAAGAACCTTTTTTTCGACCAAAAATTCGCGGATCAGAAGAGAGGTGTGGCACGGCGCGTTGTCCTGATGTAGGAGGAAGCCATTGGCCCATTTCCCTGGTCTCTTTCTCCGTACATCATTTCGCAAACGTTGCAGTACGCCTTTGTAATATTCGGAGTTTACAGTTTTCCCCTTGGAACGAACTCTAATCGCACTATGCCCTCACTATCAAAAAGAGCCATGAGCATGACTTTGACGTTCGGTTTTGACTGACGTGCTTTTTTAGGGCGAGGGGAGCCACTCGTTTTCCATTGGGAACTCTGTATTTTCGTCTCAGGGTCATAGCCGTACACCCAACTTTCATCTCCAGTTATAATTTTGGCTATGAAATCCGGATCTGCATCAAGACGATCCTTCAATTCTGTGCAAACTGACACACGATTTTCCTTCTGTTCGGCAGTCAAAAGTCTGGGAACAAATTTCGCACTCACTCGTCTCATTTGCAAATCATCGGTTAAAATGCTTTGCACGGATCCGTATGAGATGTTCAGTTCTTCGGTAAGCTCTCGAATAGTCAATCGCCTGTTTGAACGAACCATTTTTGCCACTTTTTGCACGTTTTCGTCTGTTTTTGAGGTCGAAGGACGTCCTGAGTCCGACTCATTTCCGCTGTTAAGTCGCTCATACCACTTGTAAACGGTCTTCTTCAGAGTCACCACATTATCGCCATACACTGATTTTAATATTTCATGAGCTTCTTTGGCACTTTTTTGCAACTTAAAACAAAACTTAATGTTCACGCGTTTTTCAAAATCCATGATGCGCGACAGGCACGGTAAACACGACCTCACTCTTTCGGCTCTGGAAGTCACAACTTGTTCAAACTTGACACTGACTATCTCAAAGGATCAGGTTATCGTATTCACCGTATTTTTCGATTATACCTCGTATACAGAAAAATACTACAATACACAAGCCTTACTAGACATATCAAACAAAACTATGTAGTTGAAATTAATGTCTCCTGACACGTTGGCAGTATAACTAGGTCTTCATTCACAAAAGGTTATGTTTTATTGCTATACAGGGTGTTTCACATAGGATGGTGAGGAATATACAGAAAAATACTACAATACACAAGCTTTACTAGACCTAGCAAACAAAACTATGTAGTTGAAATTAATGTCTATTGACACGTTGGCAATATCATCAGATTGTCATACATAGAAGGTTATGTTTTTATTTTATACAGAGTGTTTTATATACATAGCAAATTAATATACAGAACATAACTACAATCCATAAGTCTTACTAAACATATCAAACAAGACTATGTAGATAACATTAATACCTACTAACACGTTGGGAATATCACTATATTTCGATTCACACAAGGTTATGTTTGTGATATACAGGGTGTTTCGCCGCTAGCGTAAATTTTATAATAATTTTTGTTATGTTGCTGAGGTCATTTTGGGTAAAAATGTCTAATCGACATTGGTTCTAATTTAAATAAGTAACGCAACTACATGAGAATATTTTAGTGGCATGATTAATCAAAAACCTTCATACTAGGGGGCATTTACCAAAACAAAACAAAATACTTCAAAAGATAATAAAAGCATTTATTTATTATAATGATGAGCAAAATGTATTCCTTGAGATTGGATACAGACCTGACACTGACGAGTTAGCAAATCGTACACTCCAAACATTACTTTATTTCATTTGAAGCATTGATTGATTTTGTCAAGCAGTTATTCATAAGTAAGTATTTAAATACTGTACGTCAGCTGCTTTAGTTGCCTCCAAAGATAAAAATGCAGAGGATTTAAATCTGAAGATCTTGGAGGCCATATGAAAGTTTCCTAGCAACCATCGAATTAATGTTTTATTACGATATTCTTGTAGGAAGTGATGGTTTAATACAGTTCTGTCAAAGCTGTGCAGGTAGGATATGAATACTACTTTTAGTTCATTTTTTCAAAATATAGGTATTTTTTAACAACTGCATTGCTGTTCGTTAACACTTTTGTGGGAACCATCATTTTAGAGATATCTCAATTAGAAACTTCAGCAGATATAGGCGAATTTACTTCAGAAACAAAATATCTACGTACATAATCATGAATTAATTCTAGTTAATATAAAAATTTAATTACAAAAAATTCCTTCTTAAAAAATAACGCATTTTTTAAGTATTCTCGTCTCGGAATAATACAAGGACGTAAATGACTTCATATTATAAATTAAATTAAGTAAATATTGTAAAAGTTGGCAAAAGGGAGGTAATATATCTAAGGTCACACCTCTACGCCACCAAATAGCTGAAGTTTTTTATACGTTTAAAACATTCTAATCTCCTACAACAAATGTATTGATAGAATATATATAACGAACAGCCAACTCAACATCATATAAATGTTACGAAAGTAAAAATTAACATAGTATATAGTATTAGTTGAATAATTATATAAATTTAAGGTAAAATACATGGCAAAATATATATAATATATATATAATATAGTATATTGCCATGTTATTTACCTTAATTTAAGGTAAATAACATGGCAAATATATATATATATATATATATATATATATATTGCCATGTTATTTACCTTAAATTTATATAATTATTCTAGACTATACTTATACTATGTTAATTTTACTTCGTAACATTTATATGATGTGAGTTTGGCTTCGTATATACTTATACTTATATGTAAAAGGATACTATTTTTGATGGAGAAGTCCATATTTTTCCTAAAATTGAATGTAATTAGCCTGATTATCATGTTAAGAATGTTATTTGTAAAGTTATAATGATTAAAGATGATAAATGTATACCGGATTGGATTGTGAGGTAGCTACGATCTTCGGAAAGTGCTGCGTAGTGCCTTAATTGGATTTAAAGTGAACTTGTGGGTGGATATTCCTTAGGGAATGGTGTTAAGACGTCTATGTGCGAAGTAGGCGACGTTTTGGGTTGTCCTAGGCAAAGTTGGAAGCCCTAGAATGTAAGTTTTTGTAATTTTCTATTTTTGACATTGTATTTGCTTGTATTTACAAGGTTATTTTGTATTTAGAGAGTTGTGATGGTTATGATTTAATTTTGTATTATGTACAGGAAGGATAGAAGCAGTTTTATTGTTTAGAATGACTTTATTTATTAATTATTTATAAAATTATAAAGATGTAGTATTTTTGAGGTTTATTTTTTATTTTTACCTAAATGTTGTATGTATAATTGATGTACAGAGTGTATATGTATTTCTGTACTATTGTTAAGGCTTAATGTTGATGTTGAGATGGTTGTTTGTAAGTTTTAGTTAAAATTTGTCTAAATTTAGTAATTTATAAATGTGTGTATTTTTTGTTGTAAATTGTGGCGTAAGGTATGTTAAAAGTTTTGTAATTTTATCAGGATTATTATTCTGAAAGTTTTTGAACATTTCTGTATTAAGTGAGATATTAACAATTTTATAATGTTTACAAACAGCTGTAGATTTAAAAGATTAAATGTACCAATAGGAAACTAGATATTCCTATTGGTACATTTTTGATTTGAAAGTAGGATTTTCACGATTTTGGAAAGTTGAGTCTGTCTTCGATGTTTGAAGAGTCAACACGCATTATTTATGTACTCCAAATTTATGTTTATAATAAAAGCTAGTTTCGCAAATTTTGGGGCGGAGCTTGAGAATGTTTATAATTTGTACTAAGGTTATGTGAAATTAACAAAATTTAAAACTGTAAAATTATCAAGTTGTGTTGTGTTTATTATGTGTTAAAAAGAAGTAATAAATTTTATTTAAGTGTAATTTATTACAAGTGTTTTATTTTAAAAGAATGGAACTTACCTGGAATTTTTGATGTCAAATTGTGTTGTGTAATTCAAACATCTTCTGGAAAAGATAAAAATTATAGTTCTTTGAACATAATTTTGGGTTGAATTAATAGATCAAATTACAAATCTACCAGTGGCGGCTCGTGAGTTAAGAAAGAGGGTGGGCACAAGAAAAAACGTACCTATTGTTTGTACATAGAATCCATTCTCCTATTTTTCATGCTGGAAAAGACGTCTATGACTTTGTTGTCAAAATCCGGGATAGACTGGACGAACTTCTTTTCTATTGATAGGACAGCCAATGCGTTCAGTCGATCTTTTCGCACACAGTTAACTTCCATCATTGAAAAAACGTCACTTTCGTCTGTGAATTCAAACGCGGGATTGCGCGAAAACAGCGCTCCAAAGTGCAAATTCAAACGTTGACTTTAAATGGGGAACAATCTGCTCGGTGCCCCATTCGCCTGGTATATCGCGTATAGCGAAGATAACCGATAGGCAACCGAATCATCCTCTAAATAGGTACAAATCAGAGCGTTCCCCGGAACATAGTTTTGGGCGTGTTAGCCGCGCCTTTGGTGCGGAAGGAAAATTTGATACCATCGTTAAAATAATTAAATTAAAATAATGCACTGAATTACATGCGAATTTCTTTCTGTGTTTATCTTGGTGGTTGGGTGGGCACGTGCCCTTGTGCCCTTTAGTACAAGCCGCCACTGAAATCTACTTACCTGATCTGTTTAAAATATTTAAACAGAAGTTGTTGAAGTGTTTCCCTGGATTTTCACAACTTATAACTATAAAAGTTATGAGAGGTCAGCAACCTGTCGTTTCGGAACATCTGGATAAAGAGTGATCAAAATAGTAGCCGTTGCAAACTTAAGAAGATGTGGGATGTGGGATGTGGCTTGTTCAACCATTCACCGGATAAAGATAAGTTCACAATTGATTTGAATTTGTATTTGTGTGGTTTATTATTGTAATTAGATAACTGTCTTTGGAGAGGCCACGAATTTAACACTGAGATCTTTGTTATTAGTATGCTGATGTAAATTGAAATTTAAGTTTGTAGTGTGACGTATAATTTAATTTTAATTTGTATTATTGGCGCAACCAACGTGAAGATTTATTTATTTTTATTACAAATAATATTCCAAATTTTAATTTTGAGCTAGCCAAAGCAAGTGCAACTATATAATTTAATTATTAATTATTTATAAACATATTACATAGCATTATATATATATATATATATATGTATGTATATATGTTATATATATATATATATAAATATATTAAATAGTAGTAACTATTTCAGTTGCATATACTTAAACACGCTGTATGTTTGTGTTATGTCTAAGGTATTTTAGAATGCGTAAATGTTATGGTAGGTATTTCACAAACACCCTATCTATAAACAAGCTTTAAACTTCTACCTTCTTTGTGTTTCAATATTGGATAACGGTTTCGAATAATAAGGCAAAAATTACAAACTATAGCAACAATATCACAGTTAATAATGTAAATTCTGGTTTTCTCTATTTCTTAGCTACAATTTTCTACATTTTCCACCCTTGGTTTGAAGAAAATCGGTTGCTGTTATTATTAAAGTAGTATATTTTAGTTACTGTAAGTTTAAATCTTAATTAAGATAGCTTCATTTTTTGTTTTTACATCTATGACTGCTGATTTTGCAATTTTGAAAAACTGCTCGTTTAGAACATCCTTAAAACTACAAGGATTGAATCTCCTTCCCTTTAGGTAAGTAGCTACAAACTTTGAAAAATGTTTTCCATAATATCAAAAATTAAACCGAAATTATTACTAGAATAGTTTGTATGAAGATATAATACTTTTTGAAAATTGTACAATATCCAACATCACAAACTAAGTGTTTGGAATATCCAACAAAAAACATATTACGAGTATACAAAATATTACGTACAGTACATTTATTTATTTCTTAATTTAAATTAAATTACTGTGTAGCTGTACAGTTGCTATTCGCAAAAACGTTTTTCGGTGTACATTATTGTTTAAGTGCACTTATCATCTTTTGATTCGTGGCGATTATGAAAAGAATTGTCTGAATAATTTCAGGCAGGTTCAATTTTCGCCCGAATCGCTGTAATTTGTATAATTTGGATATTTATACTAAGGAATTACTGGGATATTCTAAACCGCAATTTTCCAGGTATTAAACTAATTATAGAATCAGAAAACGTATTTCGTTAAATCGATTATGAATTACGTGAAGTGCTGTGGGAAGGTGCGATGAAAATTTTCAAGATATTAAAAATATCCTAAATATCTGCCACGGCGTGCTTAACTTTAATTAATTTCCGGGTTTACAACTAGACCAGAATTATGAATGCACCTCTTGCATACAGCTTGCGGGATTGACTTTTTAAATCTATTTAAATTGATTCAGATAATTTAAGAAGAAATAAACTGTAATCGAAAAATAATTAAGCGAAACGCTTCCCAATTTATTGTTGCTTGTTTTGTAGGCTAATACGACCTAATTGATTCTAGTTACAGTTGTGCAAGTAAGTTGTGTTGCAGAAAGGTAGGTCGTAATTTATAATTTTTATTTGGATTTAAATTAGCTGCATTTTCGTTTCTTAGTATGAATATTAATAAGTTCACGATTTGCCTTTTGTATTTGAACACTCCTGTGATTTAATTTTATGTGTTTACATAAAGTCTGGTTTCTATTTTTATTCTCTATTCTTTCTCTATGTGCTAGTTAATTTATACAGAGACGTAGGAGGAATATGTATATCGTCCAACTTTCAGTCTCCTTATAAAAACATTTCGAAACTGTATAGTACTGATTTTGCATAGAATGAAATTTCGTAACGTTTGCGACAGTTTCGAAACAGACATTCTGGGAATTTGCATTTTATATTGTAAATAGTTTCATGGAATGATTTACACGCCCTGGCGTTTGTAGAGCAACAAGTTCGCTAACAAGTAGTCGTAGGTTTACATAATTACGTGGTAGAACTTTTAATTGCCTGTTTACACGTAAAAACGCGGAATTACTGCTACAGGTAACCTACAACTACGAATATGGTTGTAAATGTGCCCGTTTTTTTTGCAAAAAACCGTTAATGTGTGACACATCGGTGCACATGATACGATCTTGATATGAAAGGTAATTTGAAACTGATTAAAATATTAAACAAGCCGATTAACGGTGTATTTATATCCTATCCAAATATAGACTTCTTTCTTCTTTTTGGTTGGTTTTATACCAAATTTGAGCAAATCTTAACCGGTAATCTGGCTAAAAAACCTCGTCTGCTCGTGAGGATTAAGCTATAAAATTATAAATCTGTTTAATTAATTTTTAAACAAATTCTAGTTTTATTGCAGAGGTTAATTCTCTGACCTCTCCTCTAGATGTGTTTGTCGGCCATTAATCATGTATCGTATGTGAACGATTTTGTCCTGATTTGATCTCTACCCTTAGTTCTCAACCACTTTTTATATATGACAGCCGATTCTTACTAATTTCATGTTCCAGTTATATCTCTTTGAAGCAAGCCGCTCTAATCGGATAAAATAGCCATAATCCGATCACTGAGAAATTTTAACAGTTTTTTAATAGTTGAGAATTATTAGGATCAGTGTAGTGTGAACAATTTCGTCTTAGGTACGTTTTACACTGCCAGGAGGGACTTATTTCATTTTAATGGGAAGCATTGTTTGTAATCGTGCTGAGACAATACAGAAATTGATGCAAAAATCCACTACATACTGCAGATGTATTACGGTAAGACTTAATTTTCCTTGAACAATTACAGGAAATATTCGCCACTAAATTATAATTAAATGTAGGATTTTTCACAGTTGTATATGGAATCATAATGTGCAATTAAAATTACAATTAATTTAACATTTTTCTAAAACGGGATTATCTTTTATTAGCAAGCTAGACCTATTTGGAAAACCTTTTCTTTTGATGTGATAGGGGCGAATAAACTTTCATTGAATTTTTCTCGCGGGCCTTGTTATCCCCAGCTTAACAGGCTTTTCCCATAAGATTAATTTTAATCCAGCAATTGCCAATGAACAGAAAATGAAGGCCAAATTTTCCAATTATTTAAAGTAGATTTAGGGTGAGAAAGAAAGGGTGCGCTTGATGCCGGTGAAACTAGAAAGGGTCCGAATCAGTGATGTGGAATTAGCAAAATACTAGAATTTAAAGGCTAGATGATCTTTTAACGACGTGCCGAGAACAATTCGTTAGCACTCAATAAAACCAACTCGCTAAAGGGTTTATTCTCTTATAAGGCGTTCGAGGGCCGATAAATCTGCGAAGTGCATGATAAAATTAGTATCGAACGGGTCAAAGGCGGAATGGCGGGTGATTGTTAGGGATAAATAATGTAGGAAACAAAATGGCACAAAAAGTAGGCTTATTATATTTTCATGCAGCCATATCCGTACATTTAATTTGGATGTACACAAAGGGCGAATAAGAAAAGCCTAAAGCCCTAAGCTAAACATCTAGATTGTGTAAGAAGATCCTGCATGCTATGTAGTTGAGAAACGAGGAACGAAACACAGTGGGGTTAACAGTAATATATTTGTAATAATTTAGTTGTAGCTTCCAGTAAGTTCAATAGACAAACGAATATTATATTGTGGTTTGCATAAGGCTTTCATATCCATCCTTCGCTTGTAAATTAAAGTTCGGATAGTGTAATAGTGGCAAATTATGAGTCTGAAATTGGAATGGAGCTATTCTTTTAAGAGACCCGGGACAGGTCCTTTTAGGGCGTTCTTCTTACAGCCGAATTGTTATTTTGTCATGGTCGGTCTTGGCTGTTCCCTAAGTACGAGGTACGGTGTTTGCTGTATACCTCGAACGGCTCTGTTTGGACATCCTTATGAGATATAGTAATAGTTTGTGTTTGTATTTTCACGTTAGATACAGTTAATGTAAGCGTGGTAAGTAATGCTTAGCCATTAGAGCTATATCTGTTTTCACTACCAGGAACAGGTTTTTTTGAGATTCTAAAACTCAATTATGCTATTCCTCCAGGTCGTTCACAGGCTGTTCCTTTAGCATGACCCACAGTGTTTGCGGTACACCTCTAGATTGACCCTCTATCCCTTTAGGCACCGTCGCGTCGTCAGCTTTAATTATACTTGCATAGCGGAGCACCGAGGACGCGGGTCAATGGTATTCATAGTCCAGCACAATCCGCGCTAGTCAGTACTTGGTATAGTGGCATATGCAACCGGTCGTCCTTCGGAGAGTACGTAAAACCGTGGGTTCCGGTTGTCATACGAATATCTTTTACAATCGTAAACCATGTAGTGCAACTCTATTGTAGTTAACTGGCCATTGGCCTATACACAGAAGAAGAATCGTAGTTGCACCATCAAATAGCATTACTCGTATCGTGTCAAATTATGGATTAATTTGTTCGTCACAATTTAGATTGTTGTTGTTGTTTCGGTTGTTTGATTGAGCGAGATGTAGGACGCGGTTTTCCAATCTTCTCTTTGCACCCGGCCCATATTTGGCCCATTGTATACCCTAATTAGGAATTTGGCTCTCCGGGGCAAGTTCAGTTAGGTCCCGGGTTGTGCACTTTCGTCGCCCGTTCACGTACGATCAGGAGAGTTAAGGCAGGGTGTTCTCCGGTCAGTACTTGGATGGGTGACCCGAAGGTTGCGTTAATGTAATCGAGGATTGACCACTATGGGAGAGTAGATCAACAACCCCCTTTATGTGGGAGGCCCTTGCCCAACAGTGGGATGTTGCGTGCTAATAATAATAATGGGGTAAGTTCAACTCCAGCAGGGATTTTTAACTTGTCACACATCGCAGTGGCTTTACGGCTTTACTTCTTATCCAACATAACTTTCAAATTTCTCGTCGCTAGAAACATCTCACCGACACCGGCCGGATTCGAATCCGCGTGCCTTGATCTAAATCAGGTGCGCTAACTACCCACGACGGAGAATTTATATATTAGTCATTGGATAAACGCAACAACTTACAGAACACAAACTGTTACATAAAATAAGATTTCAATACCGAATGATTAGGTTCTCTTCGCTAAGTAACCACAATTAAACGGACCAAAAAGCAACTAGGCCGGAAAGTTAATGTTTTCGTCTGCCGTCAACGTTGAGGTTAGCGAATACATCTACCATTTCCAGTATATCCCATTTTCCTTTTTCTACATAAAAGTATATGGCTTTTCTATAATATCTAATCACATGATTCTTAAATTGGCTTAATAACAACCCCGATATATGTCGATAATTTAATTTGTAATCATAGGTTTGCTTAGGTATATTATGTATAACGTTTATAAATAAAAAATAATAAAATATTAATTAATTCTTATCGGAGATAAAATAGTAGGAAAAGTGTAATTTCCGGACACAGGTAGTTTTCCACCATATCGTCCGGAAATCTATCACTTTTCCTACTTGATACAAAATATACTATTTACATTAGTAACACACCCTAATGCCGACGTCGATGGTCTAGCCGTTAGCGCACTTGCCTTCAAGGGACGTGAGGTGGAATCCGACGGAGGTTGTTAGTGTTAGTAATTGTTAGTGCGCTATCTGTCGGTTAAAAAGTAAAGCCGTAGGTCCCGTGCCATTACGATGTTGTGATATGTTAAAATCACTACTGCGTTTGGAACTACCCCAGATAAGCAACATTTATAATTAGGGTGTACAATGGGCCTAATATGGCCTGAGTGCAAAGAGATGCTCTGAAAACCGCGCCCTAGATTTTTCTCAATCAAAACCAACCAACACACCCTATGTCAAAGTGATAGTGAATAGATTATATGTTGATAGCTGTCACCCACAAGAAACGTCAATGATCTATTGAGACAAGTCCATTCTCTCTAGTCAGTCTTGTCCATTTTTACTTCCCGTATAAGATCAGTCAATTTCATTCTCAATATATCATTGTTCATGTTTTCAGACATAGTTTTCGAAAATATAAATAGTGTAACGTATTACCGGCCACTACTTCGAAACAAAAATAAAGCAAACAACCTCTCACTACAAGTTATCCTCATGGTTCTTACAACTGTCCAAGTTGATAGTCCCCAAACCAAGACTCTGAGTCAGGACTGTCACAATATTGTATAAGTTTACAGTTTTACATCACATTTGGTGTAACTAGAAGTGGTATTAAAAAATAGGGCCTTAACTCACGCAGTTACATAATTAAACGATCCCTTGAAGCTTTGAACAGGAACCAAAACGTTTTTCGCAAATGAAGATGCATAAAGATTAGTTGATTAATTGACCTAGAACTCAATATTAGTTATTTTTATGGGATTTAGGTGTAAGCAGAATCATTGTTTAATAATATTTCTGTAAAATGTACTTTGGTGTGAAATATTTAAACATCTACTGGGCATTTTGGATCTACAAAACCATAGATTTTGATTTATACTTGTGTATATTATACCAGAGAAGCTCGTGGCTCAGAAACAGAAGAGAATGGACGGGGATCACGAGAGTCAGCACCCTTTTTAACATAGCAACGAACAGAGAAAGATTGGCAGAAATGACAGCCAACTTTCACTAGTTGGAGCGGCACCTACAGAAGAAGATGTTATATAAGAGTATTGTAAAATTGCCACTTCAAACAAACTGTAAATACAGACTGAACTACCTAATCTGGTCGCCCAGCTTAAGAAAATGTTCATATTATAAATGAGAAAATAAAGAATCATTTATTTCTGTGTACCATATAAAAGAAAGTCTAAAAACATATGAAAACAGGCAAAAGTTGTTAAACTTAAACAGGGTGTTTATGGGACCAAATTTATATAGGGTGTTTCGAAATTCGCGCCCACGGACTGTGAGATGGTGTTATGCGACAAAAACTAAAGAAAAAGTTCCTCTACCATTTTTCCATCAGACTACTATTTTTCGAGCTACCGCCGTTTTAAAAATCTGAAAATGGTCGAAAACGGTCTTCAATTTCAATTTTAAATGTTTGATCAAATGGTTTAATCCATGAAAACTGTCAGGAAACAAAAGATAGTTCAAAACAATTTATTGTAAAAAGTTTGGTGTTTACCTTTTCTTATCGTACAATTCAAATTGCGAAATAATGGCCAATAATTATTCAAATCGAGAATATTACGATATGCTGATGGCACTTGGGGCTTGTAATAATCGAGCAGGGCAAGCGATGCGTTTATACGCGGTGCGACATCCTCTGCGGCGGCTACCAGATGCTAAAGTTTTTAGAAGATTAGAGGACCGAATTCTGTTTAACGGGAATGTTGCGGTGCCACCACGTGTAAATGCTGGTCGTCAGCGGCTACATGATGATGTAGCTCTAGATTTGATGAGAAATGATACCTCAAGAAGCACTAGGTGCGTTGGCAGAGAATTAAGAATTAACCATATCCGCGTGTGGCGTGCCCTAAAACATGACCAACAGCATCCGTATCACTATACCAGGGTGCAACACTTGCAACATAATGATGGTCCAGTTCGACGTAGATTTTGCGAATGGTACCTCGATCATCACGAACGTGACTTGAATTTCCGAGATTCCATTCTCTGGACGGACGAATGTTTGTTCACACGCGATGGTATTTTCAACGTACACAACGAGCACCTTTGGGATAATGAAAATCCACATTCAACAAGGATTAGAAATCACCAACACAGCTTCGGTTTAAATGTATGGGATGGATTATTAGGTGATCGACTGGTAAGACATTTAAGCGTAATTTCCTATTCTTTTATTTCTATCCATTCCATTGCCTCTTTTTAGTTCATCCACATTTTGCCGAATCGCGTAAAAGCACAAAATTATTCAAATTTCTGCAACAAGATGTCCCGGAATTCCTAGATGATGTAGCTCTAAATCCACGCAAAACATGATGTTTATGCACGATGGAGCGGGCCCCCATTTCGCGTTAATTGTACGTGACTACCTCGACCATTATTTCCCTGATCACTAGATTGGCAGAGGCGGTCCAATTGCTTGGCCGCCTTGTTCGCCCGATCTAACGCCACGCGACTTCTTTCTATGGGGTTACCTAAAATCGTTGGTCTACAAAACACCAGTGGCCAATCTGAATGAGCTGCAAAACCGCGTGTTCCAGGCAGCGCGAGAAATAACACCGGAGATGGTTCGCAACTCTGTTCGAGCAGTCCAACGACGTGCTGAAGCTTCTTTAGTAGCAGAAGGCGGACATTTTGAACAAATGTTGTAATTACGTACTCGTCATAATTATAGTTTGTATCTTCTTTTGTTTTTAAAAATTTGCTATTATTAAGTTTAACCAACTGATTAAACACTCATAAGTTGAGATTCAACACTTTTTTCTACGATTTTCAGATTTTTAAAACCGCGTTAGCTCGAAAAATAGTGGTCTGATGGAAAAATGGCAAAGGAACTTTTTGTTTAGTTTTTGTCGCATCATCCCACAGTCCGTGGGCGCGAATTTCGAAACACCCTGTATAGCATGTTGGGGAAGAAGAAGTGAGTAAAAAATTCTAATGAGCGAAAATACTTTAATTTAAAGTTATGAGGAATTATAACTATAAAGTTATGTGTGTAAATACATCTTGAATACCCTGCCAGAACTTAGCCTCATTTTTAACCACTTGTTTATAACAATCGAGCTGGTTTAAATCGGAAGACCTGGAAGGCTTGGTAGTTAGTCCCCCGCCTATGGAACAACGCCAAGGAAGTTTACTGTGTCAAACATCAAACAGACACCTAACTTACCGACATATGTAACTAGTTATCGAACCATTTTCGGACATTAACTCATAGGAAGTTTCTGATCTACTTGCCCCCCCCCCCCCAACACATTGTAGAAATTTGGCCCTAAATTTAAGAGCACTCTATATATGCAACAGTAAATTTGTACCGCAGTAGTTTCTCATTATTTTGAGGTTTGACGTCCCTAAAGTAGAATTTTATTAACATTTTTTCTGCTAATATAAATTTGTAAACTTGTAATACGGGTTGTCTTTGTATTGAGTGGTTTGGCATTTCTTGTGAATAACTTGGTGTTGTAATGTATTGTTAATAATCACGGTCTTCAAATATTATATTAGCTAACTGTTAGAATACATACATACATACAGAACAAGTAATTATAACGTGCGATTCTTTAAGTGTAGATTAAAGTGAGCTATGTGATTTAGTGAAAAGTTCGAACTAAATATCTCAATAGACAATATTCCTATAGTAAATGAAAGTTCTCTTCTTGAAAACAATAACTGTGCTGATTTTTAAATCATTTAATATATATTATGCTTTTCTTCTTCTTCGTCTTCTTCTTCTAGTGCTTCTCAATTTCTGAGGTTAGCTATCATTAGGGCTATCTGTATTTTCTAATCTACGTTAAAATAGTGTTCTTCTTAATTGTACATTAGAACTTAACTTTAACAATCTTATGTATTTCTATTTTTTAAGATACCTATTTGTATAGCTTGTATAATCAATAATTGAAAATAAATCTGTGTGTCAGAGCAATCGAATTTTCGCAGCTTGTAATATATCACCATTAGATAGATTTCTCTCTACTAGAAATTTTGGCTATTCCAGATGTATACTTTCGATATTTTGCCTTCGAGATTTTTGTCATTTAGGCTCTATGCTTTTTGAGATTTGTGATTAAAGATTGTCGCCGAGAACTGGATAATTTAGTGGTTCGAAGCTTTCTTATTCGCCACCGTTTGCTCGCCGCCGTTTGCTTGCCACCGTTTGCCCGCCTGCCGTTTGCTAGCAGGTCTCTTTACTCGACAACTATTTGCTCATCACGCCGATTGCTCGCCGGACAGATGCTCGAAAAGCAATTTATCCTTTAAATAAAATATTACTGTAATCATTTAGTATATATTTCTGGCAAATTTCAAAATCTGACGTTTCGCTGAGTCTAAGGAGTCTAAGGGGCCTAAGGAATGTTGATAGGCAAAGCAGGGTTACCTAGTTCAGCATTTTTAATATTCGTACGTATAAAATGTCATCGAATTTGATTTATTTGAATTTTTATAGATTTATTAGGTATTTCTTTTTATTATTTGTTGGTTGGAATCTTCAATATTATATTCTTTCAGGCTTTCGCGGTTTCTCGAACTGTCAATATTACAATTTACTTTCGGCTTAGACCACGTCGTTATTTGGGAACTACACCCAGTATTATCAGGTAAGGAGCGACCTGTAGCTTGTCTGCCTTTACAAGCATTTGCTCTAGAAGTTTGGGCAATATTTGTTCGTAGGCCCTGCCTGCCTAAACAAAGAGCTAACAGGAATAAGACGATCAAGTATTATTTATTGTCTTGGCAAACAAAATACATTAAGATCAAATCCTTGTCCGCCCCAAGGTTTAAATAATCTAAGCATACGGCCCTGGCATACGGACAAAATATTGCTCAAACTTCTAGAGCAAATGCTTGTAAAGGCAGACAAGGCAGACAGGTCGGTCTTTACTTGATAATGCTGGGTGTAGTTCCCAAATGACGGCGCGGTCTAAGCCAGAAATAAATTGTAATACTGACATCTTCAATTGCTATTTTTGTCTAATGTCTCAATAACAATAAAAAAAGTGTTATAAATAACGCAGCTAGTATGGTAGTTTCTTAGTAAACATCTTTGTTCGAGTCATGAACAGTTCGATAAAAAAGAAATAACAATTTTTAGCCGCAACCTGATATGCAATCCGGCTTTGGAAGTTGGGGAGTATGAGTGTCTACATCTTCGATTTTGGCCAGTAGTATTTGAAATTAAACTACAGGACATCATGCTTTTATAAAACTACAAGGGATGAAAACGTAACGGAGAAAAATGCGGGTGTTCAACAATGGGATATGAAGGCTGTCAACGAACAATAAAGAAGATATAGAACTTAAACTCAGCGGTTAAAAATTAGTACTGAATGGGCTGTGGTCAAAATACCAACCGCATCTACAATTTATGGTGTAACATGGTTGATTTTTTGAAGTCACGGTATATTTAAACTACCTTCTCGTGTTCATAAAATGCATTATTACTCACGCATCTTGTGTAAAATGACCATTAATGTGCATGTGGTCCATACTTCGAGACGGTCAAAAATATAACATTTGCATATTTCTAGGGAGTGGTTTTAAAAACCAAACGTTAAAAAGTAGTGAGTGTATTGTATTTTTCCAAATATTAGGTTTAAATTTAAGATGTTTTCAATAAAATGATAAAATTTAGTTTAAAATTTAATAGACGG
The DNA here is from genome assembly GCA_014611495.1 of Limonius californicus. Classification (NCBI taxonomy): domain Eukaryota; kingdom Metazoa; phylum Arthropoda; class Insecta; order Coleoptera; family Elateridae; genus Limonius; species Limonius californicus. Next base: position 28,285 of record JABXWE010003076.1, on the reverse strand, counting down.
TTTGCTGTAGAAGTAGATAATTCCTTTATTGAATGAGATTAAACAACTTTTGCTACTTTAATATTAAACGTAAGACTTCGGTAGTATGTGATCTTGCAGTAGTCGAAATATAAAGCTCACGAGGTGTGTTTGAAGCCACCGCACGATGCACGACCACCATAAATTTGTGAAATGCCTACAGAAACAACTAATGGCACATCGCGTTCTGAAGGGCGTCGAAAATACATAACAAATGGTTTAATAAACGACGTATAATAACATGATCTCTCATACTGACGGCTGTTTATATCATATTTCAATATTCTACCTACATGTAAGCCTCAGTTTAACCTCTGACCTACATTTATTCGGTACGAGATAAATCAGATAATACCTCACAATGATTTGAATGATGCTGTGTACAATTTGTATCGGAAATTGATAAAAAATTGTGTACACCAAACTGTGCGTCGTTCCGGGGCATGGAAGATCAAATTCAAATCAAAGTAGAAATTCCTATAAAGCAAATATAGAGGCATTTGATTGCGTTTATGCATATTTATGAGTTCGGCGCGTAAAAAGCAGTTTAAGTTAATTACTTGGGCTAATAACGGTCTTCTGATCTTGATTTAATATGGCGGCCGTGCTGTAAGAACTTGTTACTGTCACATTCTACCTTTTATCTTACATCGATCTTATAATTTATTGATGTTCTATTCGACTTTTTATATTTAGGATAATTATGTCATAATTATTAGGATGTTTACATACTAAAAGAAAAAACCGAAAATTAATCATTTTTAAATATTTGTAACACTAAACCTGTTTTCAAAATTTTTCTAATAAATTATAGGCCGACCTTCATTCTATCAGATAAAGAAATATAAGTCCAACGGTCCCGTTTCAGGTTTTATTTATCAATAAAATTCAGTTCTAGTTTAATTAATTTACTAAATCCTTTTAGGCTTAGATGTGAGGAATTCGCTTTTTAATTTACTCCATATTTTAGAAAGCCCTGCTTGCATTTGCTCTCAGTTTGATTACAGGGAAAGCTTTCGTAATTTATAAGGATAAAGTCCGAAGTGTATTTATTAATGCTTACATTTAAAATATTTTTCTTGTAATTGAATGCCGGTTTACTCTCTCAATAAAGTGCTTCAAGATAAATTGCTTATCGGTACATGTCAAACGATGCATAGCAATGCAATTAATAAGGTAAATAAATGCATTCCTTAATGGCGTTTTTATCAACAGATACAGTCTTCATATTCAATAATGTATATTTCCACTTAACATCTGTGTTAAGGTTAGTTACTTGCATATACTATCTCCATGTCCATTAATCATTTCAAGTTGGAGACAGTTGGAAAGAAATGCGCTTTGAACTTTGAATAAAAGATTAGAAAATTAATTGTCTTTCACTCAGACTTTGCACTCATTGAGAACCCGGCTGTCAGTTGCATTTGCTATGTGAATAGATAAATCAAACGCTTCTAAGAAAATGTAATCAATTTTGCAAATAATCAGCTAATTTTCTTTATTTATTTTCATTGTTTCCCTGAATTGCTGTTTTCTGTTAAAACAGTGTGTAAGTTACCCTGCCAGTAAATAGTAGCTCGTTTATTTAGATTTTGGTATATGCCTAATAAAACCGCAAGATTATCGTTAACAAATGCAGGCACACTATTTTTAAATATATGATTTGTCAACTGTAGTGTTTAATACGAAAAGCTGCTGGGAACCGTATTTTAATATAACGTAAAAAAATTTCCAAATAAATCGTTTTTTTTTGAAATTTTTTTCTAAAATTTCTAATAATTTGTTTATTTTCATAAATTTGCCTAAGTTTACTGTTTAAGGTTAAAATATTCTTGCAATGTTTTTGTGTCAAATCTTAAAAAGCATTTTTCATAGCGAATATACAGGGTGTTTAAAAAATACGTTCCGATATTTTAGCCACTTATAGATCTCATTAATACAAACCAAAAGGCGTAATAAACATGCGTTCGAAACTCAACCGTTTACGAGATATGGAGTTTTTTTTTAGAAAATAAATATTGCTTGTTATTTCAATAAGTTCATCACCCATTAAAACAAACAGCCGTGTAAATAAAGCATTTTAATTACAAATAATTAAAGTAGATGTTCTACATGTCCTCCCTCCATTTGTACACATCCTTCGCATCTCCGTAAAAATAAACGCCGCATTCTTTCAAAGATTTCCGGATTCATACGAACAGTCTGGCGGACATAGTCTATTCGTTCTCGCAATTCGTTTAAATTATTCATAGGGTTTGAATAAATTAACGACTTTAAGTATCCCCAAATACAAAAGTCGAGCGGATTGAGGTCAGGCGATTTAGGTAGCCACACAACTGGACTTCGTTTAGGAAATTTCTGACCATGATTGCAAAATGTGCAAGAGCCCCATCGTGCATCAGCCACATATTCATTCTATGAATGAAGGGTACATCTTCTAACAATAGTGGAAAGGCATTACGCAAAAAGTCAAGATACAAATGCTCAGTCAAACGGTTTGGAAAAAAAGGTCCTATCATATGGTCTCCAAAAATACCAGGCCAAATGTTAATTGAAAATCGTTGTTAGTGATTCGTTTCAATAATAGTATGAGGGTTCTGTTTCTTGTGAAACTAGTTTTGTCAGTAAATAAAACTTCACTAATAAAGTCTGCGTTTTCCGCAACTCTTGTCAGTGCCCATCGGCAACACATCAAATGTGCAGCATAATCGGACACAATAAGAGCCTGTACCCTTTGAATATGGTATGGGTACAATTGCTCCTTACGTAACATTCTCCGAGTTAGGGAAGCATTAATAATTGTTTCGGCAGAAAGTCTTCTAGTACTGGTACCTGGATGTTCTTCAATCCTCCTTAAAATGTTAAGTTCCCTTTCAGGAGTAGAAACTGATATAGGCCGACCACCACCACCGTTTCTTGATTTAAATGCGCCAACTTCGGATAACCGTTGAAGAAAATTTGTAAAGCAATTGTCACACGGAAGTGCCCGGCTCGGAAATGCTTCGGCATACAAGCAACATGCCTCATAAGAATTACCATTGGCTTTACCATACATGAAATGCATATCTGCCATTTCCGCATTGGTATACATCTTCCAACAACAACAGTAACAATATTGACATTTACAAAAACTCAAGTGTTGTTTTATCCACTTCCATAGCAGTCGTGATAAATACGATTCTGTACTCCTACTCTGCGTAAATAATGTGGCTGTATCTTGAAAACGTTCGATTTTCGAACCCATGTTTTTTACGACTTTTTTGTTGGTATTGATGAGACCTACAGGTAGGTAAAATATCCGAACGTATTTTTTAAACACCCTGTATAATTTTTTGAAATAGAAAAAAAGAATTAAATGCAAAGTATACGAAACAGCAGTAACACATTTTCAATTTCATACATCAAAAACCATTGGATGTGCTATAACAATGAAAACGACGTAATAATCTAGAAAGATGGGAGCCTTTCTGGTATGCAGTTGTCTATTATTTTTTCAACACCAAAACAGAAAGTTAGCTTTGGTTCCCCAATACTAAGAGATAAAAGTAGGCAATTTCTTCCCATAGGAGGAAGAATTTTTTCAAATTTATTTCAAAACATTAACATAACACATTTAGATAAAAGTTTTCCCTCCATGTCTTCAAGCATGTCTTCATCACTGCTTTTCATCACTGCTGTATTTATAAATGTAATACTGCGTGAAATAATACTATTTTTTAAACTTTTTCAGGCAATAATTTAGTTTGTTTTATATCTTTACAATCCGCGCCCTAGTTACCGTAGATACAACGGTCGCCGTCATGATGATAATTTTCAGTGCAAAATAAATGTAATAAACGAGGTTTTAATTTGAAGTTACTTTAAGTGTTAGAAAAAAGAATATATGAAACACAGGTAGAAAGTGTTTCTTCTTCCCTTGGGTACTTTACTTCATAACCGAAGGTCAAGGCTCGCGAAATAAACCCGCGGTAAGAAAAATTTCACTTTCTTTTCTTGTTACACAAATAACTATTAATTACGTTAGTTAGTTTTTTGCTATAACTCTGATTCTACTGAAGAGTGAAAATAATTGGAATCCAAGCAGAAACAGTATTCTACTTATAACGCTTATTATAACAAGTGTTTTACGGAATAGTACGAGCCTGACATTCGGAAAATAGACAACCCAAAATACATATCATATGGTACTGCAAAATCTAGATTTTATTGGATGTATTATCAATCAGACATGCCTGTTTGGTATGTGTGGTATTTTATTCTCCTACACTTTTAAATAAAGTAATGTAAGTGTGAACGCAAACAACAAACTCTTATTTATAAATATCTAAGATTGCGATAATGTCGGTCTTTCCTGTGAGTAAGACGAGGTTCGTAAGCAGCTAAGGCGCCCTAAAGCGCAATCAGAAGAAGAAGGCCCGTAACCAGTTGAGATACCTGAAAACCCGTAAGCAGCTGAGATGCCTCAAAGCGTTGGGCAAGGAAAAACGTTAAGAAAATCTGCAGTTGCAGCTGAGATACTTAAAAGTGCAAGTAGCAAGAGAAGGTCTATAAGCAGTTTAGATGCCTCACAGCGCTGGGCAAGGGAAAGTGTTAAGGTTACCTGCAAGTGCGGCTAATATACTCCAAAGCGCAATCCGTAGGAGAAGGCTCGTTAGCAGCTGAGATACCTTAAACCACTGGGCAAGGAAAAGGGTTAAGGAAACCTGCACCTGCAGCTGAAATACCTAAAACTGCAATTAGCAAGAGAAGGCACGTAAGCAACTGAGATGGTTTAAAGCGCTGGACAAAGAAAAGGGTTAAGAAAATCTGCGCTTGCAGCTGAAATACTTCAAAGCGCAATTAGCAAGACAAGCTCGTAAGCAGCTGAGATGCCTTAAAGCGTTGGGCAAGGAAAAGGGTTAGGAAAACCTGCAACTGCAGCAGATGCTCCTAAGTGCAATCAGTAGGAGAAGGCCCGTAAGCAGCTGAGATACCTTAAAGCACTGGGTAAAGAAAAGGGGTAAGAAATCCTGCACCCGCAGCTGAAATATCGCAAAGCGCAATTAGTAGGACAAGCTTCGTAAGCATCTGAGATGCATCAAAGCACTGGGCAAGAAAAAGTGTTAAGGAAACCTGTAATTGCCGCTTAGATATCTCAAAGTACAATTAGAAAGACAAGCCCCGTAGGAAGCTGAGAAGCCTCAAAGCAATGGGCAGAGAAAAGGGTTAAGGCAACCGGCGATTGCAGCTGAGATACCTCAAGGTGCAATTAGCAAGAGAAGACCCGTAAGCAACTGAGATGTTTTAATGCGCTGGACAAAGAATAGGGTTAAGGAAACCTGGAAGTGCAGCTGAAATACTCCAAAGCGCAATCAGTAGAAGAAGGCCCGTAAGCAGTTGAGACACCTAAACGTGCTGAGCAAGGTAAATGATTAAGGAAACCTGTAAGAGGACTGTGCTTCTTGACGGTAAAATCAAGAATAATTTCAACTTCCTTCTGATTTTATAAGACAAAGGTGTGTTTTGGGTGGTGAAAGCATACTGCACGTCCATTAAAATTTGAAAACATGATTCATTAATTTTGAACCTAATAATTCTTCGTGAAAAATAACTAAATTTGAGGAGAAGTGTTAGGAACCAGCCTTCCATGATTTCCTATTTAATTAACACGTTTATGTGTGGAACATCACACATGGTAGTATATTTTCAACAAATAAACAAATTGTAATTTAGAAAGGCTAGGGACTTGACTAAACCACCCATTCATCACAGGAGAGACTTAATTCGTGGGGGTAGTAATCAGATGTCTTTTTTAAATAGGTACATATAATCGCAAATGCCGGTATACTGCGAATGGAAGAAGAAAACTATTTCTATAAGCTAATAGCTTTTACTCGTACACAAAAGGTGGAGTTAATTTGCAAATAGGCTCAATATGTAATGGAAATGTTAGATAGCACACGACACGATGTAAAACTATGTCGTAATTGATACTAACCGTAACAATTTGTAAAAGTTTGTTGTAGTCGAGAGTGTGGGTTAATCATTACCAAATTTTGAATAGGCGTTGTTTAAGGTTAGGTTTCTGAGTTAGTTTACTAAATGCAATGCAGCAAGGAATGCGAGCATGATTAGACCATGTATGTTTACTGTGACTCGAATTAAACAACAATAACCTCTATTTGGAGTTAGGGTTATTGGATAACACACTTCAATCTTTATTTCTACTAATTTCAGTATTTTTAATAGTTAAACTGAAAGCTGTGGGTTGTCTAAAATTTCTACTGCAACATTTAGGAGCTATTCGTTCATTAACTTTTCTCTGGCATGAAGATAATATTCGCGGTGCACAAATCTACATTTTGCAAGAAAATATTTTGAAGAATTATTATTTTTTAATAGAAATTTTTGAAGTTTTAACATATACAGAGAACATGTTGTGAACCAATAATTTGTTTACGCTCCATGTCAGATGATGATGATGATGATGATGAGTATTAAGTTGTTTTTAGAGTTTTTAAAACAAAATATTTTAGCTTGCAAAATTACTTTCTAATACTGTAAGCATTTTCTGTGAACTAGCAAACAATTTTAAAAATATTTTTTTTTGTAATAGTGTGTTATCCAACATTTCCATTATACGTTCAGCCAATGCGCGAATCTGATCCACTTCTCCTACGTTTATAAGAAATATTCTATAATAAAATATGATTTTGATGATAAATTAACTATAGTATTTCTTTGTAAAATGTAAGTTTCTTATATTTAGAATTTCTTTCATTAAACAACGTTAAATTATTCATAATGGAATACATATATGTTTTTATGATGTAATCCACACAAATTGATTTTAAAATAAAGTGTTAGCTGGTTTGGCTGGTCTTAATTATTTAATTATTCAATTTAGTAAAGTTGTCATAAATTGCTTTACCCACTATTCACACAACTGACAAAGTTATTAATATTTGGGAACAGCCAGGGCAAGTTATGGAATAGATTACAAGTTCCTAGGTATTTAAGTCAGCCAACTCAACCTGGATTTATCAGGTAGTTGATTTTACTATTTCAGTTGCACATTCTTTTAAAAAAGGTCCAAGTAGCTTTTAAATGGGGTTGAGGGAGCCGCGTGATCGGTTAGGACGTGTGTTTTATTCATTGGATCTCTTCTTAGCTTTGCTTTAATAATACCAACGTGGGAACGGGAGTGCTCGCAAAACGCTTCGGGCGAAAGTGATTAGCGAGATAAAAAAAACCAAAACAATTTCGGGGGCAAACAATAGAGTGAACGTGCGAGGGTATCCACACGGGGACGGAAGAGAGGAGAACCACTGTCGCCTCTACAAGATGCTACATCAAAAAGGGGAAAGAACAGCGATCGACACAGGCCACAAAAACACTGAGGGGGACGCAGTTAAAAGCTAACTGTCGTAGGCCTAAGTAGCCACTGTAGTCCTCTGTAGTCTTTAGCAATAGTTGGTAGCACTGGTAGTCTAATAGAAAGCTAGGAAATGGGAGGGACGGGCTTTGACACTTTAAGCTCCCTTAACCTAGACGATGTTCATGTGATGGGGGTCGGATATGTACTTGATGTGTTGGGCGGCTCGCTGCATCACGAGGTGGACGCTGGGCGCATATTATAACAGGACCGGCCGACCATCCTCTACAGCCGGAGTATACCATGCGGGCAGAGGACATGCAGAACGGAGGACCGTGCTGCGTGGAGTACATCATTGGAGGGGGGGTATGCAGTTCGCCGGCATGCCTGGGGAGACATGGCAGGTCTGGGCGCGAGAAGGGGGATGGGGAGGTCCGAGGAGAGGTAGGAGGAGTACGCGCGCTGACAGAGGAGTCCGCTCAGGAGGCGACTAGGGAGGGACGGGATGGCGAGCAGGAGGAGGCAGGGAGAGGGTGAGGGGGAGGGCAGGGGACAGGGAGCGAAGCAGGTGTCTGTGGGAGGGAGGACGCTGGATATCTGGCTGTCAGCGGCAGAGGGGAGGGTTGGGGATGCGAAGGCGGTACAATCCAGAGTCGCTCTTCCAAGTGAGTGGTAGGGCAGAGGTGGTCAGTGCGGCGAGTGTTAAGTGGTTGGCTGGTCATTGGGACACAAGCAGGGGAGCGGTCTGTTACCTTAGAACAATGGAAAGATGGGAGATATGAGCAGGGGGAACCTTTGCTACCGGGGTGGTTGGGATCGGGGGCATGGTCGCATAGCGGACAGTGGGAGTGAATATTAAGTGGGTTGTTAGTTACTGGGAAACTAGGAGCTGTGCAATCAGTAACCTTGGAACAATACATGGGTGTGAAATACGATCAATGTGAACCTTCAGTAACCTTAGAATACTACATAAATAAGAACACTGTGAACCTTCGATACCAAAGTTTATTGGGGCCAAATACATAATCGCATAACGAGCAGTTTCAATAAGTTTGGGAGTAAATATTCAGTAGGTTCTTAGTTATTAGAAAACTAAGAGATGTGCAATCAGTAACCTTAGATAGATGTGAAATAAGAACAATGTGAAACTTTGATTCCAAAGTTTATTAGGGTCAAATGTATAATCGCGTAACGGAAAGTAAACATAAGTTTGGGAGTAACTATTAAGTAGGTTATTAGTTATTAGGAAATTAAGAGATGTGCAATGAGTAACCTTAGAACAATAGCATGATGTGAAATAAGAACACTGTGAAACTTTGACACCAAAGTTTATTAGTCTCAAACGCATAATGGCATAACGGTTTCGGCTACGTACTCAACACACCATTGATGCGTAGTCTACTAACTACTTGGTGTTGCAACAGCGGTATCTGGCGGTATGCATTGCGTACATACTAACGTTGTGCAATGCCCCACTCGATCCCGCCCTATCCCGTAAATTCCTACCCACCTACTGGCATGGGGTGGGCCTGGCGTATCCAGGATCGACCCTCGCCTCAGCTCCATGTCAGATGATGATGATGATGATGATGATGTAATCCACACAAATTGAAAACTATTAAAAAAATGTTTTGTGTATTAGAAAATCTGTTTCTATTTAGTATTTTTTAGCAACTAATTGTCAAACTAGCAATATTTTAAAACTAAGTTAAAAAAGAATTTTGTTGGGAAAATAATACAATTTTCATTTGCGCATTGGCGTTTAAATTTTTAGGACGATTTATTTTGTTTTTTATTCCCGGCTTCAATATGAAAGGAAGCTTTTTATATTTAAATTTTCCTAAATTTTCAATTACGTTTCCCTAGTTTTTGAAGTAAAGGTATAAATACTGCAGATATATTAACAAAATTACAGACATCCACTTTAATAGTACGTACTATGAAAAAAAAATGAAATTCTTGCATCAAGCATGTTTAATCCGATCACGAAGCACCTAAGAACAAATTTTCTAATCTGATCGTTTCTAAAATAATTGTTATGGCTTGAAATTTATTCAGGCCGTTTTTCCCAAGAACGCTTTATGGCTGCATGGATTTTATGGATTCGCGTTTTCGCTGCGCAAACCTGGCGTCATAAAATTTCCCGTTTTATAATTTTTGCAACTACTAACATGGTTTAAATTATTGCTGAAAACACAGCCAGACTGCGTTTAATAAATTTACAATTATATATTGGCCTATAAACTCGTTGTGATATGTCTAAAGTGATGAACGATTTTACATGTTAACTTTAATGAACATAAATCCCTATTTCTATAAATAGAAATAAATGTTGGCTTTCTATATTAATTCCCGAGAATCCTGCGCTGGATGAAAGAACATGTTTAGGCGCTTGCAGTGCTGCGAAAATCACAATCGCTGTCTAATGATCTTGGAATAAATTTCTCTTTTAAATGCCGCTACACTTATGCAAGCGGTAAAAGTGCATTTACCCGTCGCTATAAAAATACAACAAATTGAAATATCGCAGATAAATCTTGGTTAATTATATCGATACACGCATGTTTTATTGTAACCTGACCTTTCAATAAGATATTTGCCCTATAAAGATTAACATTTGAGTCGTGTAATAACGAAACGAACATACATGCATGAAAACAAATATCTCATAATTAAAACTAACGCAAAGAATAGACGAGCTGAAGGTAAAGAAATGAGTTTATCGGATAATTAACACGCGATCTTGTCATAATTTAATCTTTTATGGGCAACGTAACAAGCATCTCTTGCTTCTTTTGTATGTGTTTACTTCTGTTACATTTTTTTCGTAAATACATGAAACAGGCCGGTTCTAGCTAGCATAGAACAGGATTAAAATTAAAGTTAGGAATGATTAACGACTTGTTTACAAATAAGTCCTCTAGGTTTTATTCCATTTTTTGTCGGACTCTGTTGCTACTTCATTTCGGCCTCTAGGAAGACCACCAAACTGAGCTACAGGCGCTTCTGTGATAAATTATCTTACAACCAAAATTAAAGTTGCTCCATTGAAAAATTGTCAGCATTGGGCTTAGCTAAATATGGAAATAAAATAGATTCGTTAGTTAAAAACTGTAAAATGTTATCCTTCATAATACGCTGTGTTTGATGAAGTGTTGAAAACCACAAACATTTTTCACCGTTAATAGTGCCTAATTTTCCGTTAACAGAATCTGAATCGGGTAAAATATTCGCCAGTTTAATTTAATTACATCGGAGGTTTTTACTACTGCCTGTTATAGTTTTATTATTTTTTTACTGTCTTATTTATTATTTTATTTTGAGTATAATATGTACGTCGTGCTTGTTGTTAAGTGTAACTGCAGTACTATTAATGTTATGTAAATGTTTGCATTTTAACACAAATGTTGGGGAGTTAAAACTAAAAAAATTTACACATGCGCTAGACATTAACTGTCAACCATGAAGTTTATCATATGAAGTGTTGGGTTTTAGGTACGTAGATTCACTGTATGAATCTATTATCTGGATGTAAATCTGTTTGTCGCGAGGCCTTTGTATGTTGTTCTAGATCATAATTTAATGGATCCTTTCATCTTTAGATTCAAAGGTTAATCATGACAATGGCCATGAACGAGAATTGTGGCTTTTCTGGTGCCCCTGCAGGTGGCTTTTTCCATTTGCAGGCTAAGAGCTTCGGTTTATCTGGAACTCTGGGTTCCTTGGCCCTCCTGCTGGTCCTTTAGATCCTCCTTCAGTCTGAGAACATTTGATTTCCGCGGACCCTCTTATGCTTTATAACACAAGCACTCTGACTAATCTGGCTCTCCTGAAGATAATTTTTCTACTGAAGTTCGAGGATTGGTTGTAGCTTATCTAGTGTCTCTGCGAGCTGTATTTCATTAACTGCAGTTCGCTTTGCCTTATCTGGTGCCCCTGAAATTTTCCTTCTTATATAGCGTGAGCGCAATGAATTGGCGCAGGCTTTCTCTAGGTACATTTACTCACTTTAATCGGAGTATTCTGGTTTATATGTCTCTTCTGAAGGTCCTTTTGTTCCTTCTGTAGTCTACGCGTTCTGGATTAAGCGCTTTTGCAAATTCTTTATTTTTTTGTAGTTCAAAGGCTGTGGATCGCTTGGGGCCCTTGTAAGTCGTTTTTGTTTATCTAGAACTCTGGCTTCTATGACGCTCTGGCAGTTTCTTTAGATCCTTCTTCAATCTGAACGCACATTATTTCTGCGGATCCCTTTTTTCTGGATAATGCCAGCGATATGGCTAATCTGGATTACCTAAATATTCTTTTCCTCGGTTCTGCAGTCCTGAATTCGGTTTGAATAGTGCTTATGCAGGACTTTTCTATTTTCTCGCAGTTGGAGAGATGTGGCATACCTGGAGGCATTGTAGGTCGTTTTTCTTAAACTGCAGTTCAAGAGCTCAGGAATTCTAGAGTTTATCTGGGGCCTCTAAGTCATTTTCCTTCCACAGTCTGAGCACACTGGAACCGCCCATCGTTCCTGCAGGTACTTTTTCCCGCCTTACTGGGAGCGCTTTGGGATATCTAGATGTCCCAAAGGTTCTGATCTTCCTTCTACAGTATGTGTTATCGATTCTCTAGCGCTTCTGCTATCCTATTCTTTTTCTTGCAGTTCGAGCGCTGTAGCTGGTCTGGGGTCCCTGCCGGTAATTTTTCTCTATCTGCAATTTAATAGCTTTGTTTTATCTACAGCGCTGGCTGCTCTGGCGCCCCTGAAAATCAGCTTCCTTTTTCTACAGTCTGAGCACACTGGATTGTTCCAGAGTTTCTTCAGATGGTTTTTCCAATCTTAATGGGAACTGTCCCTTCTGAAGGTCCTCTTTCTTCTATAGTCTGTGTTCTGAGGTATCTAGCCCTTCCGAAATTCATATATTTTTGCTCTTCGAATACTGTGTATCGTCTGGGGCCCCCGTAGGCTTTTTCTTCTCCGTTTGCAATCCAAGAGCTCCGACTTATCTCGCAGCCCTAAAGATGATTGTCCTTCTTCTATAGCCGGAGCGCACTGGATTGGCCGACCGTTTTTCAGGCACCTTCTCGCCCTTAATCCTAGTGCTCTGGCTGATCCGCCCCTCCTGTAAATTATTGTCGTCTTCCAGTAATTTGCGTGTTCTGGATTGTTTAGCGTATCAGCAGGTCTTCTTCATTATTTGTAGTTCAAGAGCTTTTATTGGTTTTCCTGAAGTCTCTTTCTGGTTTTGAAAGTTTGAGCGCCTAAAATTGGCTGTCCATTTCTGCAGGATCTTCTTCTTCTTCTTCAGTTCTAGGGTTATGGCTTGTGTAGCTTTTCTGATGGTGTGCTTGTCCTGTTTTTTTGCAGTATCTTAAATCTGGCTTATCTGGTTTAATATTTTTGTCTTGTACAAATATTCTGGAATGTTCTTTGAGTCTCCTTACTATTCCCATTCCTTATACGTTTTAAGCTTCTTAGGGGATCTTTTGTAACCAATAATTACTTCAAGTTTCTCTTTGAGTTAGTTTACAAGCTGCATTAGTCTGACAAGACTTTTGAGGTTTCCCTGTTATGTATACTTGAATTTTGGTTAGATGATCACAGGTAATTACAAATAATTTACCTCTTGATACATATTCTTTCCATAAATGTATTAAAGAGTTATTAAGTTTGGTTAAATTACCACGCTGTCACTTTATTTCACTAACGTAATAATAATTTACAGAGACAATGCGAACCACCTCCTGATTCGACAGATTGTTGCAAAGCTCTGCTGCTCAGATATCTATCTCGCAACTTAATAAGATTTGCAAAGCATCTTTTTGATAAAATGATCAAAGGAGAAGATCCTATATGACAAATCTGTAATCTTTTTTAATGAAAATGTAGTTGTCAGGATTTGAAATTTTGAAATGCCAACCTCAAATAAAGTAACCTTAGTAACCACACAATGAATCTGGTTTCATTGCCCTGTGTTGCTACATTTAATGTGGCAACACTTTTTCGCATTATTTATAGTTTTATTACGATCTACGTGGGAACATTAGCATTACAGTGAAAAATTCTTAATAAGAATGGTAGGTTTAATATCAGCAAATTATAATACCATTTGCAGGTAAAAATTTCCGATTTTGAATTCCGAAGTATGTGACTTATGTCATTCTAGTCCCAAAAATTGAAAAACTAAACTTATTTTCAGCGAGAAGTAATCTCTATACACGTTGGTCAAGCAGGAGTTCAAATTGGCAATGCTTGCTGGGAATTGTACTGCCTAGAACATGGAATACAGCCTGATGGGCAAATGCCGTCCGACAAAATATTTGGCGATGACAGTTTCACTACATTCTTTAGTGAAACAGGTGCTGGAAAACACGTACCTCGGGCTATTATGGTGGATTTAGAACCTACAGTAATCGATGAAATTCGTACGGGCACATACAATCAGTTATTTCATCCAGAGCAACTTATAACTGGAAAGGAAGATGCTGCTAATAATTACGCCCGTGGTCACTACACGTTAGGTAGAGATATCATAGATCTGGTATTGGATCGTCTGAGGAAGTTAGCGGATCAGTGTACTGGTCTTCAGGGGTTTATAATTTTTCATTCCTTTGGTGGTGGTACGGGTTCTGGATTCACATCACTTTTAATGGAAAGACTTTCTGTAGATTATGAGAAGAAATCCAAACTTGAGTTTTCAGTTTATCCTGCACCACGAATTGCTACAGCTGTGGTAGAACCGTACAACGCTGTTCTAACTACTCACTCCACGCTTGAGCATTCAGATTGTGCTTTCATGGTAGACAACGAAGCCATTTACGATATTTGCAGAAGAAAGCTGGATCTTGAACGACCAACTTACACCAATCTAAATAGACTGTTGGCACAAATTGTAAGTTCGATTACTGCATCACTTCGTTTTGATGGATCTCTCAATGTTGACTTAAAAGAATTCCAGACGAACTTAGTACCATATGCACGCATCCATTTTCCATTGGTTAGCTACGCTCCGGTAGTATCAGCTGAAAAAGCCTACCATGAGCAGCTTTCAGTTTTGGAGATCATCAATGCGTGTTTCGATCCAAGTAACCAAATGGTAAAATGCGACCCCCGACATGGGAAGTATATGTCTTGCTTTGTTCTCTTCCGTGGAGATGTCGTACCGAAGGAAATTGGTGCTGCCATTGGTTCCGTCAAGGCAAAACGCACTATTCAGTTCGTTGACTGGTGTCCAACAGGATTTAAAGTTGGAATTAATTACCAGCCAACCTCGGTCGTTCCTGGTGGCGATTTGGCGAAAGTACAACGAGCTGCTTGTATGCTGTCCAACACGACGGCTATTGCTGAAGCATGGGCTCGATTAGACCACAAATTTGATTTAATGTACGCTAAACGAGCGTTCGTTCATTGGTATGTCGGGGAGGGTATGGAGGAAGGTGAATTTTCAGAAGCTAGGGATGATACAGCAGCTTTGGAAAGGGACTACGAAGAAGTTGGCAAGGATTCAGAAGAGGAAGGAGAAATTGGCGAAGCTTAATACTTTATACTTTTCGTTCATGTATTTATTGTGTATTTCTAGTTAGTATTGTGTATTTGGATTATTCTATAGATTTTACATATTTCTCGGATCTATTTTAAATTATATTACACGATAGTAATTCTGAGAAGTAATTTGGGCCTTTTATGTAAACGTTCATCACTGTGGTAGTTCGTGAGAATACTTTCTTGTCTTTCTAAAGGTCAAATGTGACAATTAAGTATACGTATTTGCTGATTTATTTCAAAATATTAATTTTAGTAATGTAAGACTATTGAGGCATAGCTAAAAGCTGCTTACAATTACTTGGAATACATCTTTTCAAAAATATGTTCATAACTTCAATATATAGGCAACAGACAAGTACTTTGCCTTTTCTGATTTATGAAAACGGCTAGAATATTATGAACCTTAAGAAACAAACAGCGCATTAAAATGTTGCTATAACTATCAGGAGAAATTTGACTTTAATTGTTGAACACCATGCGGATGTCTAAAGAATCATGAAAAATAGCATAGCTTAATGTTGAATTTTGAATTTTAGAAGGTAGAGATTTTCAGAAAAAAACTGCATCTTCATTGAAATAGCGTCTGTAAATAATGAAGAAACAGTTAAACTGTTGTCATTTGGATTTACTAATCAGTTTCAGTTAACTTATAGAATAGATAAGACCTCTAAGCTCTATAGGTTTTTCCGTTGGGTTTCTGACACTTACATTCTGCATATTTTACACTTAAACATTCTATTAATCACAATACCTCTTTCGAAAAAGTGCCTGTCGATAATAAGATTCGGCTACTGTAGTAAGATTCCTATTGCTGAGTAACTATGTCTAACTTCTGCGTATGGTTCCTGCTACTACACTGACAAATCTTCAAAATAAATGTCAAAAACGTTGCCACTGGCATCAGTGTCAAATAATCTATTTAAATTTAATTCGACCTTTTAAGTTTCTGTAAGTATATGTTGATGTCGAAACCGCAAATTCTGCTGCATTTTAAGGAAGCGGCCGGTACACAGTACGATCAAAGAGTGAAATTTATTTATACCTGATATATTAAAATTATTTATTATTTTCATGAGTGCAAGATATTAAGAAACTTGAATGTTATGTTATACAATCAAAAATAAATATTTTGTCTTCTAAATTAAAACAGTACTATAACATCTCAACGATACGAGGGTGGTTCATTATTTATTGTCCCTGATGTAGAAGCAAATGCTTAGACATTTGAAACAATTTTACTTCCCAATATAATCCTCAAAAGGATACTTACTATAATAATGATGCTTGAATGCCTTTAGAAAAAGGTTTTTGTCCAGCACTGCAAAGCACTCTTCATCGTCCGAAAAATGAGTTACCGGAAGGCGTTCTTTTAATTTGGGGAATAAATGAAAATCAGTGGGGGCCAAATCTGCTGAATGTGGGGATTGTTCAAGTTCAGCATTTTGGGTAGCAGCCATAGAAATACAGCTCTTGTGAGAGGGAACCTTCTCTTGGTGGAACAGAACGCCGCGTTTTAATTTTCAACGCTTTTTTTGCTTTATAGCCTGACGAGTTTTGCTATCCGTTTTGCCTAATAGTCTCCCGTTATTGTTTGATCACGTCGTAAATAATCAACAAGAACTCCCTCAGAAACCTAAAACACTGTTGCCGTTATCTTTCCGGCTGATTTAGTCACAAGGAACTTTCGCAGGGGCAAGGAACCTGTTACGGGCCAATCGAGCTTTTCCGACGACCCTTAACCAGATAGATGGAAAAGGCCTACAGCTTAGCTCAGAGGAGTAGGGGGAGTTCGTGAAAATCGCTTACGGGAGGAAATCTTTAGTTGTGTATAGGGTAAGTCAAAATTTGTGGGCGCCATCTTCCAAATCCAGCTGATTGTAGGTCCTCGTGGAAGGCCGAAAAGCCAACAGCTTACGGGAATGGAATTTACCTTTATTGTGCCTCCTCCTATATATTTGGAGCTTGCAAAATTCTTATAAAAACAAATACAGAGTACACCAAAACAAAAAAGGCAGTAAATTTTAAAACACATATAAAGAAATTATTGGAAACGACAGTACAACGAAAATGACAGGCAAAAGTGATTTTATAATTCTAGATTACAACAGAGTACTTTGAACGTTTAAGAAAGGGTGAAACTCGCCGCCCATGGCAATGGTGTTTAAAATCGTTTAGTAATTCTGCGTGGTCAGTGGCGTCGAGTATACAGGAATCATACAATATAAACGAAATTACTTTTTACAAACATTAGTGCAAATAAAAAAACGATTTGCGACTGAAGGTCGCATTTTGGTCCAACAAAACAAAGTTTAAGTTTAAGTCGCGCGTAAGTTCACCACACACAAAAACTGGTCTGTTTTTACCTTAACTTCCGGTGGAGGCAGGTACAATTCCGGAATGTTGAAAATTCACAGGTACGACCCTGAAGTCTGGGTTGAATGAATTCAACAGACAAGGGCCCGGGACTTGGATGCGTTTCTCGTACGAACGGTAACCGCAGAGCGACGGGAGCTGGTTTCGAAATTAATCCGCCGAACGGCGATCGGCCAATTCGCAAAGAATTGCCTTTACCGGGGTTGAATCTAGTGTTTCCTTTTAAATCCGGCAGTAGCCGATGGTCTGTTTATACCCCTTGTTAAAACAGCGAGACGAAACACACATAACGGATACCCCTCGAAAAAAAACCCAAAAGCCGCCACTTGCAGCACTCGATATATTTACGGCCCTCGCCTGAAGATGTAGTTTTGGGAAGGTCCGGAGCCAGGAGAGGTCTATGGCTGATTGATTTAAAAACGTAACGGGAATCTCCACTTCCCCCACAAAAAAATTGCACCATATTTCGACATGTGATGAAATGTTCTAGAAAGAAAATTAACACCTGCGACCTTCGAGAGGAGTCCGAAAACATTTCCTAAATATTTACCACTGCTTAACAAAGACATTCTTAGAAATCCCGTCTGATCGGCAAAAATTATCTTACAAAGAAAAACCTTGAACAATTCTGGGACTAATTTGGCCATCAATTATTTCTGAAAGAAAAAGAAATAGTAATGAAACTGTTAACAACGCACAATATTAGAAAAACGCAACATAGCGAAACGGTAACCCAAAATAATACTGCAATTAAAATAACGTTATTATTCCTACGAAGAGGCAAACAAACTAAGAAATCAAATCATATAAATCGGCAAATTTGAAACGAACATAACAAACCACGATACCATCATTCCATACTCCGCCTTTTTGCCTCTGGATCAAAGTGATAAAGGTTTCAGGTTTCATCTACAGCTACATATCTTTCCAAAAGTCCATTCATCTTAAATTGCTCGCATCATTTAGAAGCCTAGTCCGCTTCTGATCTGAGGATAACATTTTCGGAATGCATCGTGCGTAGACTTTTTTCAGACCCAATTCCTGGTGCAAAATTTTCTCAACGCTTACAACGGAAAAGCCACACGTCTCAGCAATATATTTGACCGTAATTCTTTGATCACTCAGTACCATATCATGAACGAAATCAATATTTTCTAGAATGACAACAGTTTGTGGTGGTCGAGCATCGGGTGCATGTTAATACGACTTTCTCCCTAATTTGAAATCCCGCACAAATTCTTAATTACTTGTTAGAATCACCCAACACTCTAGATATGTCATAAATTTCCTGCGGTTGTAAATCCTTCTTAAAAGGTATTTATCACAGCTCTTGTCTGGAACTTTCCCGTTACAACAAAATCACCAGCACCGCCGTAATATTAAATGTATAACTTTTATGAGCAAGAAGATAGGCACCTGAAAATTGGCGTATTTTAATGACAATAACTAATGTTTCTAGGAAGCTTTGTTGTTGTGGAAAATTTGTAATGGAAACTGTCAATTATTAATGCACGTCAGTTAGAGATATTTATAATGTTTACATCTTTACAATTACAGTTAATCTAAGACAAGATTTTAAAATTTCCTTGACTTGCGTTTTTGTTGCTCTCAGGGTACACACGACGTTAATCTTTTCAGTAAGAACCAAAAATCGCTTTATTCGAATTTTTCAGTTATCCGTGCACACTGATCTGGTGATTAACACGTATAATCAAGCGTTTGTAAGAATTCTATTCTGAGGTGTTATTTTTAAAATATGTCCTTGGGGAAAGGCTGCGAATGCAAAGTATCATAATTTAAATAATGGATCGCTTAAATAGATTTTTGGAAATTTTGTATCATGTGATCCAAATTCTAAATTTCTATATTTTAAATGGTAAAAGCGGATTTTGAAATTTGTTCTTTTTATGAAGGACGTATAGGTATCGTATCTGTATGTGCTCAACATGCATTTCAGGAAATACCCCATAAAAAGTATGAAATGTCTCCTTTGCAAATTCAATAATTATTGTTATGTGTACTAAAAAATTTCTTTTGCAAACAAATGCCTTGTTTAAGATAATTAATCAGCATGTAAGTAACATCTGGAATATTTGTATTTAATGCAGTTCTTAAATCCATTAACGCCAGGAACGCGTATATGAATCCTTGGAATGTTTCTTTATAAACTGCAATAATTCTCAAATTCAAGTGTGCTGCATTTAAATATTGGTTATTAATTTTGTCACCCGTTATGGATTTAAAAGTATTTTATCAATTTAAAGTATGAGCTTGCGGCGGGTTGCCAAGGAACCAGCAGCGGTGTGAAATTATTTTTCCTGTACCTACTGCTTAATCTGTTACAGTTAACCGATTACTGTATCAAAAACAAATAATTCAACGTAATGGACCGGTAATTAAGAATCAATAAAAACAATTAAAAAATCAATATCTGTCCGGCCATGTTTGGGACGCCACTCTTTTAGGCTGATAGATTATGTATAAAACAGTTGAAAGGGTTGAACGCTCATTAATAACGTCTTATCCTTTGCTTTGGACAAATTAAAGTTCATTTCTTCATCCATCACCATGTAAGAGTTATGACTGAACGTCTTCATCTAAAGGGAGCATCTGCTTCTTAAAAGAAAAATGTGGACCACACAGCATATGCAATATGTAATACAAACGTTTGGTGGTTATAAAGAGCTTCACTTGCGAGATATATCTCGTTTATTCAATCTGAAGTTATTCTTAAACGAATATAAAAGTCGGTTTTGAAGATACAGTTTGCATGTTGATTGAAATTTTAGCGGTTTCCTACATTTATCTACCCACTTGGTAAAAGTTCTGCGGCCATCTGTTTATGTACTTGTTAATTATTTAGAAGAAAGCCGAGGAAATTAGACTCGAGGCATACAATTGAATTCCTAGGCAGAAAACAACACGCAGTACCAAATATCAGCAGGAGACTTTTATTTGCCATTTATGGAAGGGTTAACACTGTTATATTTAGCGAAATAACACGATAATCCAGCTAACGGTTTGGTATGTCCATTACATGAAACCCGCCTTTATTTCTGCCTTGGAAGTGGAAGATGTTTACGTGGATAAGAGTGCAATTAACGTGAAGGACCAAATAACAAGGGAAATAATGGGGTTTAAACTCGCAATAGACACCTCATTGAAAACGCAAGTACTGTGAACTTAGCTATCAAGTTCGCAGACGGTGTTGTACGAGGAAGAATGAGTTCGGTGCTGACCATTTAGTTCCGGCCGAAGCAGACATAAAGTTTAAATACAGAAGGATAGTACCACTGGTGCTGTTTATTGATGCCACGTTGGTCCTGCAGGAAATAATTAGTTTACAGGATGAGGATCAGCCATTCCATTAAACCCGTGTCCTGGATTACAGCATGTCACTAATCCTGTGATCCTGTCGTAAATTCGGTTTTATCGCGACAACCTGCGTTATTTTGTCAGTCGTTATCCTTGAATTATCCTTGCACGTACTCTGGTCCTGAATTTTTATGTGTGGCGTACATTTTATAAAAATTTTACCCGAAGCAGACAAAAGCTTTTATTCTAATTTTCGTTCCGCCATTACAATAATACACATCCAACACGCGGATTGAAGGTAATTTATGTAATTGAACCTGACTGAACACAGCGTTCACCATTTGTGCTAATCAAAGTAAAATTGGCCTGTGAACTCGGAGATAGAAGTTTTCCAAATTACGGGAAAGCTTTTAAGTTAGTGTATATCCGGTGGAAACGAACGTCGAAGCTAATTAATCCGTGCGATCGAGAATTTTAATCAGAGCGACCCATTTGCAGCTCGAAACGTGATATCATAAATAGTTTTTAAAAAATTGGCCCCGATCCGCTCCAGCATCGCGGGGGGTTATCTGTTTCAGTATTTGAATAGCCGTCTAGTGTTTGCATACTGCGTTAAACGTGGCACGATAAATCAAAATGAAAATCCACCCCAAAGCGCTTATATTGGCAACAGAGTTTGCTGAAGTGACAGATATTTATTAGTGCGTGTGTCGAGTAAATTTCTCTTATTTACCGAACTATACGAAGTGACGGGTTGGTATGTCAAATAAAACGAATCCCCGGTGCAATAATGTTGGGGTTATTTTGCCACGCTTGCAACCCCAGGTTCTTGTCAGTTATTATTACTCTTTTCCCCTTTTGTACGAGCAAGATCCCTGAGTTTTCAAATTTCAAACGCAAAACTGGCAATTTTCCCCAGCATTCGACGTTTAAGGAATTCGCACCATCAAACGCTACTTTCCAAAGTAAGTCGTGAAGAGTGAACGATGCTTACAACACAACCCATGGATTTATGGGGATTTTATTAAACTATAAACGCTGTCTCGGATAATTATTACAGACAATTTAATTGCAATTGTAAAATTTAGCACCCAATTGAATTTGCGGACATGCTGGAATTGCATTGGGTTCGAAACGAGGAGAAATGACGTTTATTGGTTTAATTCAATTTTAAATGCATTAAAATGTCAGCTTCGACCAATATTATGTTACTTGGCTGCGGACTTAGTGATAAATTGCAATGGTTAATATTTTGACCATTCACAGTAATGCCGGATTGATAAATACATCATTAATTTCAGTGTAATTAATCACAAATTGACACACTTTAGTTTTCGTTCGTGTAATATAACTTGAATAGGGTTCTTTTTCCTAATCTAAAAGTTCTTCACACCACCATACAAACTACATAAAATTGTCACCCTAATTAACTAACGTGCATGTTAGATACTAATTACTTACATTAATTGATTACTGAATATCCTCGCCTATTCAGTATCCATAGCTCGTCAGTAATCAATTACCGCATTTCAGGGTATGCACTAGAACAGTATCATTGCAGATGCAATTCGGAGATAAAAATGCAATGGGAATGTTGGAAGAGCATAGGATTTATAGATGTAACCTCCAGAGATCAAACCACTAAAATCAAATAGCTTTATCATTATTTATATCTTCAAACACCAGCTTGCTTTTAAAGTCAGCCAATTTTCAGTTTACCGCATATGTTTGTATCGCCTTTGAGGCAAGTTAGATTTTATTATTTTTTTATTACCCCATAAATGACAGCATAGTTGGTTTAGTTAATTTATAGCTTTTGTCATAAAAATAACTTCCATTATCGAATAATGTGAATCGTATCAAGATGTACCACTAAGATAATTAAAGAATGTCAATTTTGTGGGACTCTAATCGACGATATATTTATTTACTGTATTGTGTTATATAACACATAAACAAATAATTCATATGAACAGAAATGCAGCTATTTACGTAGTAAATTTAAATCGCTTTTATAGCTGATTAGATAATGTGATCTACTTCAGGAAACACAGCCTTTAAAGAGATTAAACAACAGCAAATATCAGTAAATATTGGAGATCTTCTTCTTAGAGTGCTTTATCTCTTACGAGACGTAGCGATCTTCTCTGCTATGCCTGTGTTGCGCGTTTTTAGAGTCACAGACATAGGGGACCTACAGTTTAACGTGGGGTCCGAACCACGGGAAGTGTAAACACTTCTACTCCAGAGAAGATTTACTAGGCAGAATACCTTGCTGGTTTGCCACTGCCTTGCGAGGGAGAACGGCCGTTAAAAATCCGATGTTCTGGTCCGGGAATTGAACCCAGGACCTTCAGCGTAGAAGTCTAACGCGCTAACCTTTAGCCCACGGCCGCCTCTATTGGAGATCATTTGTTGAAAAACTGTTGCCTTTAAGGATAATCAATAGTAGCTTATTGAAGAAATTATGTTAAAGTTAAGGTTAAACAATATTTACTTCCGGAAACACTGCCTATAAAAAGACTAAGCAACAGCAAGTATCTGTAAATATTGGAGATTAATCGTTGTATATCTATTGCCTTTAAGGGTAACTGATAACAGCCCATTGAAGCTAATTATGTTCTAGTTAAGGTTAAATAATATTCACATCCGGAAACAAGGCCTATAAAAAGACTAAACAACAGGAAATATCAATAAATATTGGAGATCATTCGTTGTAAATCTATCACCTTTAAAGGTGATTTACAACAGCTCGTTCAACAAAATTATGTTAAAGTTAAGGTTAAACAATATTTACTTCCGGAAACACTGCCTATAAAAAGACTAAGCAACAGCAAGTATCTGTAAATATTGGAGATTAATCGTTGTATATCTATTGCCTTTAAGGGTAACTGATAACAGCCCATTGAAGCTAATTATGTTCTAGTTAAGGTTAAATAATATTCACATCCGGAAACAAGGCCTATAAAAAGACTAAACAAACAGGAAATATCAATAAATATTGGAGATCATTCGTTGTAAATCTATCACCTTTAAAGGTGATTTACAACAGCTCGTTCAACAAAATTATGTTAAAGTTAAGGTTAAACAATATTTACTTCCGGAAACAGAGCCTACAAAAAGACTAAACGACAGCAAGTATCAGTAAATATTGGAGATTATTCGTTGTGAAACTATTGCTCTAACGGTGATTGATAACAGCTCATCCAGGAGAAATTTGTTATAGTTAAGGTTAAACAATATTTACCTCCGGAAACACAGCCTATACAAATATTAAGCAACTGCAAAGTATCAGTAAATATTGGAGATCATTGGTTCTTAAACTATTGCCTTTAAAGGAGATTGATAACATCTCATTCAAGAAAATTATATTAAAGTTAATGTTAAACAATATTTACTTCCGGAAACACAGCTTACTGAAAGACTAAACAACAGCAAGTATCAGTAAATATTAGAGATCATTCGTTTTAAAGTATTGCCTTTAAAGGTTATTGGTAACAAGCCAATTCAAGAAATTTATGTTAAAGATAATGGTAAACAGTACAGATTGTCATATGAGAAGTTTCACTTGAGTTCAGTTGCGCAGTGGCATATTTCTGTTATCTACAGCGGAGCTCATTTACTTACTAAACGTCGACCACTACAGATAGGGTACACTCTGAGAAAGAGTACGCGTTACTGTGTTAGTAAATGGGTGCGAGCCCGTTCGTTTACTAACATGAGTGTACTTCGATGAAGTGGGAAACCAAGAATAAGTGCGTCTCCTTTGCTCCAAATGCTGTCTTGCTTCCTGTACTGCACATCTCAAGTGAAACTTCTCATTTGACAAGTTGTAGGTACTGCGGGAAACACATCCTATAAAAATAGTTAACGTTGAAAAATAACTTCCTTATTCAAGAAAATTATGTTAAATTTGTTAAAAGGTGTTTACTTCTTAAAAGTTGGTATTTTTATAAATATTTATTGCTTTAATACATATTCAAGAGAATTATGTTACGGTCTTAAAGTACTCATTATTTAAATTCGCTATGAGCTTCTTCAAAAGTATCAATTTGCGCAAATATGATTTTTCATATACTGGTTTACACAAATACGGAAAGAATTGCTATTATCCATATATTAGATTTACGCCGTCTTTACGGTTGATTAGATGATGTGCTTTACTTCGGGAAACGTCGCCCTAAAAACTAAACAATAGCAAAAATCAGTAAATATTGGAGATCATTCGTTGTAAAACTATTATCTTTACGTGTGATTTATAACACTCATCCAAGAAAATTGTATTAAAGTTGTTGTTGAACAGTAGTTACCTCTTAAAACTGGGCTTTCATGTAAATATTGATCGCTTCAATATATTAGACGAGAAAGATTGTTAGGATCATAAAGTGTTAATCGTTTATCAACCTCCTAAAAAGTAATAGTCCGTATAAATGACATTTTTCAAATGCTGCTACAGACAAATACGGAACGAAATATTATCTGTATATTAAATTTAAATCGTCTTTACGGTTGATTAGACGATGTGATCTACTTCGGGAAGCAGACTATAAAAATACTAAATAACAGCAAATACCAGTATTATAATTCATGTAAAACTCTTGTCTTTACCCGTCAGATGCGCGAAAGGCGTAAATGGGCTCTAGTGGACAGGCTTGTGTTTTAATGTTGCTCCATAAATTCTAAAACATTAAAATGTATGTACTCCTAATAAAGGCTTGTACATGACAGTGTGATTATAATATTTTTGTTTCTTACAACCACTTGCAGTTATTGACCTGCAGACTAGAAAAGGTAATAAATTCGAAATCCAGCAGTATCGAGTTTTTTTCAATAAAAATTCTGCTAACAAATAGCGTAAAAATTACTTCTTACGTAATTTACATTCTTTTATATAGTAATCTATTTATATGTGAGACAAATAGATGTAAAACAACTATCACACTCATTAGTATTTTGTTTTCGGGGATCGGGATCGGGTGGGGCATTGCACAACGTTAGCATGTCTGCAATGTATACCGCAAGACACCGCTGTTGCAACACCAGATAGTTAGTAAGCTACGCATCAATGGGGTTTTTGAGTACGTAGCCGAGACCGTTATGCGACTATGCATTTGAGCCTAATAACTTTGGTATCAAAGTTTCACATTGTTCTTATTTCACATCTAGTCAAAAAATGTCATTATCGTCACTGTTCAGAACAATCATGTTAAAACAACCAGAATCGACATCGCACTGACTAGTATGAATTTTTTACAACCTAAAATATGAGTATACTTGAATGTATAACGTATTTTTTAATGGTCTAATCTAAACTATTTTATATGACTGCATTGCTTTGATTACTCTTTGCAGATTATTTAATTGAACACTTTATATTGTTATCTTCTTACGTTTAGTTGCGGAAAGTGTATTTTAAGCAATGCAGTGTTATAACATGAGTTTATTAAGTAGACTACGAAAACTACTGTCACCTATGAAACTTATATTACAGTCACATTCATGGACTGTTATTTTTTAAAATGCACTTTCCACTACAAATTTAAATAGAGATCCGTCAGAGAAATGCAACAAAACAAAAAACTATAGGGTAATGGACTGCTTTCCCTCAACAAACATTCTATAGTTATATGTAGGCTTAGGATAATTATATTTGCATATAAAAATGCACATTTTAGATATTTTTGGTAATAAATCCATATTTTAATTGTTTTGAGCCTTAATGCATAATTTGCAGCATGTATCTATTTAAATTGCATGTGTATACTATTTTCTGTCATCAATTACAGATTCACTTCGTCAAGCAGCTGGGAACTTCCAGAAATTTTAAAAATCTTCTAAATTCATTCATTCTGTATTTTGAATAGGTAGGTACTTTCTTAGTTGTTAAGCTTCGAAAAATCAGAATACTTGGAAATGGCAAGAGGATTACCAGCGTTTAAGTGGTCCTGTTGCGTTAACGGGAAAACCTGTGAAAGTTGAAATTTAACAATTCATCATTTCATCAACAATCAGTTGTCTACTAGTTCCAATAGTGTGTTAACATCTTCAAAATGCCGAAAGAAAAAACGTGTATAAGTGCTATTTTAAACCAGTTTGTGAAGGACTGTGATGATTTTACAACAGATAGGTGTCTGTCATTTTGTAAATACTGCGAAGTTCCTGTTGTGGCAACCAAAAAGTTCCAAGTTACGCAGCATCTCCAAACCGGAAAAAATGTAAGTAAAAAAATTGAAAAAGGGAGAATAACCAACGACAAATGTTAATTTCTGTTTTACCAAGGCCTGGATCTAGACGTTCAGAATTTAATGAAGAAATTTGTAAGGCTTTTATTTGCGCTGATATTTCGTTGGTTAAATTGAAGAATGAAGTTCTTTGTAATTTTTTGGGAAAGTACACGAAACGGAATATTCTAGACGACTCGACATTAAGAAAAAATTATATTTGCAAGTTATATGCAGCAACATTACACAAACTAAGAGAAAAAATAAAGGATCACAGTATATGGGTGTCTTTAGTTGGAACAACCGATGCAGAACAAAGATGCGTAGCACATTTTGAGTTTGGTGTTTTAAGGGTTAACGAAAAAAAAATAAGTCATTTCTGCTGACTTTAAAAGTCTTGGACAAAGTGAATCATTCAACAATTGCTGCTTTTTTCAACGACTCTCTAAGCTTATTGTACCCGTCCGTATTTTATATGAAAAAGTGCGAGTAGTTTGTAGTGATGCCCATGTGCAAAGCAATGCGAGGACTACTGTTTTTGTATCCAAACATGAGACCTGTTTAGCACATGGTTTACACTGAGTAGCTGACTTAGTTTGCAATCTTTATTCAAACGGTAACGTGCTGATGTCATCTGTGAAAAAGATGTTTCACAGAGCATCGAGTCGTGTGCAGAAGTTTCGGGAACGGGACGTTCCACTTCCGCCCGCGCCAATCATTACAAGATAGGGAACTTGGATCGACGCTGCTGTGTGTTACGTTGAAAATTTTGAAATCGTGAAGAAAGTTGTTAATGAATTCGACTCCGAAGAAGCGCAGGCCATTGAAGGAGCACATAGTATTCTGAGAAGACAAGGTAAGTATTCGAGAAGATTTGATTTTTATTCGAGTTATTTTAGCTTGCATTTCAACTGCAATCTCTAAACTAGAAGCGAAGGGATTATCTTTACAAGACATTGAAATAGTAGAAGATATGGTTAAGCGTTTAACTAAACTCACGAAAAACTAATAAATTAAACAAAGTGCTGTTAAAAAATGCGGGCTATCACCAACTGAAGAATATAAGCGGGGTGTTGCAAAATGAATCAGCCCTTGATGCAAGAAATGAACAATTAAATATTATTAACATTGTAATTATGAATTTGTACCAATAGTGTCGTGTGATGTCGAGAGAGTCTTTTCACAGTACAAACATATTCTCGCTGACAACAGGTGCAAATTTACATTCGAAAATGTATTACGCCACGTTGTTGTTAAGTGCAATTACGATTCGTTTTTATAATTTAATTAATTTTAAATTATTAATTTTGTGTTTTTTGATTAATTTTAATTACTTAAATAATTTTGAACTTAATGTTTTGTGCATTTTAATAGAATAATAAATAGGTATGGATATAACGTTAATGTTTTTTCTAGTTAGTGTTAGTTAGTTAGTTAGTGCATATTTTGGATGTTTTTGATGCATATTTGCAT